>MUZH01003981.1:0-33703 GCA_003012965.1 Juglanconis oblonga | reverse complement strand
GTTCTCGATCATGCTGCATGTTCGTGATAAATACAGTAGCGCAAGAAAGGAGTACAGCCCGAGTTCCGGAGCACACCTTTCCCGTCTCTTTTTACTTGATCATCTCTATCTCTATATCTATACTAAAGAAGGGTTTTGAATTTGCGGTCAGCGCGTTAGCCCTCTACGCCCGTAGGACCTGCAAACTCGACCTATCTACTAAAAGATTATTGAGCATTCCTTCGCTGACAGCCGTTTCATCCTATGTACTAACTTCTATTTGCAACTTTTTATTAGTGCCTTTACAGCTTCAAATGCCTAACCTGCAAGGCTGCTATTAGCTCTTTGTTGCTATAGCGCTTCTTGCTGCTCAATCTTAGCAGCTTTATCTACAAGCCCGCTTTATTTAAGCTCTTGTTCTATCATTTGTTTTATATATTCAAAGACCATTAATCTTATAAGCTCTTATTATAGTATAGGAGAGTTAATACTACTTTAACTTATCTCTACGCTGTCGTAGGGTAGCAAAGACTAGTAATACATACTAACGATGAGCTATCTCGCCGCAAGGTTTCTGAGCATCACAATCTATGCGTTATGCTTGCTCGTATTTCCGGTGATGGTCTCGGCCTATAGCCCTCCGGCTTCTCGGTCACCGGGGGGGTAGGGGCAGGGTGGGCAGCAGGGGAACCGATCGAGACCCGAAAGATATGACAAGACGTCATACCGGGTCCCCGCCGACCTTTCGTGACGATGCATTGGCAAAGGACGCACTGAGAGCTGCCTATCTATCGGTATAGGTGCTCCCTTCCTCGGAGGTCCGCGATCGCTGCGAGGGGTGTGGCGAGCGCTCGGGCTATCGACTTTCCGTAATATTCTGAAGATCGAAAAGCTAGTTTGATATAAGTTGTCCATTAGGACGAGCTTGGAAAACGGTTACCTCACAAGTCAGTTCAGTTCTCCCATCTCGGTCACGTAGAGAGTATTTCAAAAGATCCGGCACACCTGGGAGGGGCTGACTAATATAGAACCAACCCTGCAAATCATATCTCGCAGCAACAACCTCTCCCACCGTCGTCTATCTACCTTCGACTGCCAAGCCCAGAACATCAACATCGCAGCTTCCGCTCATCGGGCCCGCCGCCAAGATGCAGGAGAACGTGGCAAAGCTCTACCCCAACCCGGAGACGTCCGGCAAGGTGATGGACTACTCTATCGCGCACTCGACACCTCTGCCGGACTATCTCGTCAAGTATCACAGGTGGGGGTGCGAGGAGACCAAGAAGCCCAACTTCCTCATCAGCACGTACCAGGCGCAGATGCTGATCTTTCTGGCGAGAATCGTGGGCGCCAAGAAAGGTGAGTTGCCTTCCATCCCGTTCCCTCTCCCTTTACTTGGCGAGATGGAGTGTGTGATATTTTTAATTTTTAATTTTTAAATTTTTAAATTTTTAATTTTTAAATTTTTTTTTACAACAATGCTGACAAGGAGAACAGTCCTCGAGCTCGGCGTTTACGTCGGCTTCTCGGCCATGGTGTGGGCCGAAGCCGTGGGCAAGGAGGGCAAGGTCGTCGGCCTTGAGCTGAGCGAGGAGTTCGCCGACATGGCGCGCCGCGGCTTCGAGGCCAATCACGTCACCAACGTCGAAATAGTGATCGGCGACGGCATGGAATCGCTCAAGGCCCTCGAGCCGTCAGAGCCCTTCGACCTGGTCTTTGTCGACGCGAACAAGGACGCCTACCCGCGGTACTTGGAGCTCATCCTGTCCAAGTCGACGCCCGGCAGGCCCAACCGCCTGCTCAAGGCTGGGGGGCTGATCGTGGCGGATAATGTCCTCCGAAGGGGCATTGTGGCGGATGCTACGCCCTCTAACCCGCACTTTGCGAGGGAGGTGGAGCTGCATGGGGAGAGGGAGAGTAAGCAGTTTGTGAAGGCGCTGCATGAGTTTAATGATGCGTTGGCGAGGGAGCCGCGGCTGGAGACGTTCTTGATGCCGCTGTTTGATGGGTTAGGGATGGCGAGATTGAAGGATTAGGGGGCAGCATGTCTCTCGTGAGGCACCAAAGTGAAAGGGAAGCTGGTCGCATAAACTCGTTCAGGTTAAGTATTCTCCCCAGGACCGTGCAATCCATTATCCTCTAACGATACTTTCTATGCATTATCCGCGACCTTCACCATGCTTCGGCTCCACCACAGACCTTGATGCTAATCATGTTCACGGTCACCACTCCCAAGGCATCGTCCAGGTACTCGGTCCTCTTTTGTCTCTTTACCCTGCACGAACACCCTGCTCCTCCTCCCTCTCCTCCGGCTCGTCCGCCGCATAGTCCCACTCATCAATGAAATCCCGCAGCGACTTGTCAGTCGCCGGCTCGAACTCATGCTTGCACTCGTTCGAGTTCAGTGGGCTCTGACACTCCTCCTCCACGGGCGGTCTTCCGATGATGATATACGAGCCCTCGCTGCTCCACCTCGCAGCAGCGTTTCCCTCCGCAAAGAAGCGGTAGGGGAACACAGCCTCTAATTTGACGAAGGCGGGTGAGGAGGATGTGTTTGGCGGTGAGGAGGAGGGGACGGCCTCGCGGGTGAGGGACAAGGGAACGATGCGGACGTGCCATGTAGGGGGTGGGACTGCGGCGTCTTCCCCGGAGACTCCCAAGCCTAGCGGGGAAGTTCGGTGACTGACTGAGGGTCTCCATCTGGGCTGGCCGGGAATAGGGATGGGAGCAGACGAGGAAGACGGCGAGTCCTGACCTAGTGTCGATCCAGGCGTAGGACTTCGTGGTGACGCCGGTCCTTGCGAGGCCGTGCCCCTGGTAGGTGGAGGCGACTCGGGCATTCTCCCCGCGATGGAGCTTGCGTTGTCGAAGCAGCACAAGTCATCGGACCTCTTCCCCTCGACGATCGCGTCCAGACTCATGGCAAGGGATCCTGGCGAGAAGGGCTCTTGCACGGAAGAGGCGGCTGAGGGGCTGGGACTGCGCTGCTCGCTGTCGTCGGTTGCTGGCAGGCGGAATCTTCGTCCAGGGTGGTGGCCTGCGGATGATTGGTGACGAAATTCGAACGTGGGCTCCGAGACGGCTCGGGAACTCTTGCGGAGGATGATGCACTCCCCGGGGACGTTGGTGTGGCCGGCATCGATGGCGGAGGCGCGGGATTGGCGTTGGCTAGAGATGGTCTCTGTGATTTCCCCTGCTAGGCCGAGGGTCTGGCGAAGAAGGTCTTCTAGCCGGATGTATTTCTCGTCTGTGGAGGATAGCTGGGGGTCGGAGGTCTCATCGTAGGGTGTTTTGTATCCCGCGGATGGAGTCCTGGCGAGCTTCTGTTGGTCGATTGGGGTAGTCATGTTGTAGGCATATAGATAGGTGGGTGTTGTTTGAGTGACTGCTTTAGGTGTTTCAAATGGTTGAGATTGATATCATATCCGAGAGCATTGATGGAAGTATTGAGACTAGTACCATCTCGTTGCGGAAAGGGCTGTGCAGAATATCGCCCGCCGCTCCCTCCCTCCGTCCCAAGAACGAGAGCATTTGTTGCACGAGAATATGGAATTCAAAGATCGCAGCAGCCATATTGTCAAATAGTCGGCACCTCGTCTCTACGTTAACTTCGTGGTGTGAGCGGCTTGTCAGCCCATGCCAGACAGGTCGTCACTCATTTTCACTGGGGTTTATAAGGGCCCGTGTCTATCTGCAATCATTCACTACAGCAGGCGCCGTGCACTGGTACGTTCAGGACAAACTGTAGGGTTTACTGGTCTGTTTCAGACGACCTTTCTTTTTTGGGGGGGTTGGGGGGGGGGATTGCTTGCCGGAATAACAAAAATCTGCAGCGAGTGAGTTCGATTCACAATATAGACGATGGTTTTAGTTATGCGCACGTCGTACTACGTTAAATATATATATATTCGTGTTTGGCTTTCCCAAAGAGGACGGTAGGTGCTGCGGCGCGATTCCTGGGGGTTCATTATGTTTTTTTAGAGTCCATTTGGTGCTCCTTTTACAGCCCGTAATCCCATCCCAGTCTAGGATCCTTAACCGTCACCCTCCCAGTCACAAACGACAGCGAACCGACCCAGATCCTTGAGCGTGATATCCCACATTGGCTGATGCATCGCCACCGTCCCGCCTTCTGTCGCTACACTCCTGCCTTCCAGACCTGCTATGCGCCCATCACCAGCCAGTATCACCTGCGAAGGCTTGCTCCCCGTGTTTACATCTTGCCTCTTCACGACATTACCATCACCACCCTCACCCTGAATTTCATGACCCAAAATGATGCACATTCCGCGGGGGTGTGAGTCCCTCACTTGGTCTATAATGAGTCTTATACTCTCCCCCGTAGGCCGGTCATACTCACTTGCCCCTTTCACCTGCACGAGCCAGTCCCTCACCTCCGCCGCCAGTCCACCAGTGAGATATTTCGTGCCACGGCGTTGAGGAGAGAATGCCTCAGGGAGTAGAGGGCGGTTTTGTACTCCTTCGACCGCTTCCGAAGTTTTGAAGCGTGGTGCGGAGAGGAACGTCGGGTGACGCGTGGGCGGCTCAACTAGCGAAGGAGGGTCTTCGGAGTCGGTCCTCGGTTCGGGGGAGAGGATGTGATCTCGATGGTCATCTGAGAGCGGCGTCCTGTTGCTCTCGACCGGTTCATCATCCAATACCATGTGATCATGATATTCCTCATCGTCAGATGGGGCATCCATTACGGGTGAGATCGACACTCGTCTCCTCTTCGTCGGTCTTTCATGCTCCCTTTCCTTTCCAGACGTCTCTCTCGACGCCAAGGGCGACTGAGACTCAATTTCAATACTCTCATTTAACGAAAAGCCTGCATGATTCGCGTCCTCAGGCCGATTTGAAGAAATGGGTGACGTATCAATAGAGTCACTCAGCGGCTCGTACTGCGTCGCCCTGTACCTCGCTGTTGGCGGAGCGGGCGTCGAGAAAGGAGGTGGTTGATGAGCATGAAACGTTTGATGAGGTTTTGTCGTCGACACATTGAATCGTGGTGTCGAGGCGAACTGGTGTGGCCCGCTCTGAAGGGGAGTCGTGCCTTTCTGTTTCTGCGACTGTGGTGCCTGTCCGCGCCTGGAGAGTAGGAAGCGCGGCTGCGCCGGGGTCTGGATGGCGCGTTAGAAACTTGGCGAACGACTGATCATTCGAGAGACTTACTGATGGTGGCGCCATATCAGATCTGGAGAAATAGCGGTCTCGCAATATCGGCGAGGTCCAAATCCAACTTCAACCTGGGCGTCAAGTCACGTCGTCATTGAGGCGCAAACACGCGCTGGCAGCAGCCCACACCCAGTCATATCTATGAATTCATGAATCATACCGTACATTGAAAGCACCCACATGCTTTCGCGCTCGTTTTCCTGTTCGAATTGGCGTAAACATAACCCAAGTTCAAGTTTCTAAGAGCAAAGATCCAAGAGATGATGTTGTCGCAGCGTCTAGCGCCACACCTGAGCTGAGTCAGCCGCAATCGAACGGGGCTAGCGCGTGGCGGTGCAACCCGAGCCCACAGATTCCCACCTCCGCATGGAAGAAATTGAACCGACCTTGCCAGCACCATCGCCTGCAAAGACAACTTCTCAACGATCCTCACCATCCCCAGTCGACAGGTAGCACCATCTAAACCGTCAAAATGGTACGATTTACCCTCGAATCTTCGAATTCAATCGCAATGCTGACTTTCTGTGTCACAGGTGAACATTCCCAAGACCAGAAAGACGTGAGTGTGCCACCCTGCGAAAAATCTCTCCAAGCCCGCCCCGCGAAAGCCGACCACCAACTTGACGATCACAACTGGACAAACAACCCGAATTTCGCGATTTGCTGTACGACTGTCGCTTGCTAGAGACAAATTTGAAAGAGGAGGAACATGGGCCAGCAACCTGTGGATGGATTAAACGAGCTTTCGCGCGGTCGCCGCGGTCATGAATTTTATGGGAGCGTGTGCTGATTGAGGGATACAGCTACTGCAAGGGCAAGGACTGCAAGAAGCACACCTTGCACAAGGTCACGCAGTGTGAGTCGCAACAGTCGAGGATGTGTCAGGATTATTTGCGCGACAAGAAATGCTGACTGTTGGAAAAGACAAGGCTGGCAAGGCCTCCCTGTTCGCCCAGGGTAAGAGACGTTACGACCGGTACGTACAGACGATTCCGAACCCACGGCATTCATGCCAACGATCTACGACCGATTGTTCCGCCCTCGATTCCTTGGAGGTGATGGCTGACATGATTTTACGAATACAGCAAGCAGTCCGGATACGGTGGTCAAACAAAGCCCGTCTTCCACAAGAAGGCCAAGACTACCAAGAAGGTTGTGCTGCGTCTCGAGTGCTCCTCATGCAAGACCAAGCTGCAACTGGCCCTGAAGCGTTGCAAGCACTTCGAGCTGGGTGGTGACAAGAAGACCAAGGGTGCGGCTCTGGTCTTCTAAGCGGGGAGATACGGAGCGGCTGCTTGCTTTTGTCTTTGGTCATCAATATCTTCTGGTCTGCGACGGCGAAAACACACGACACCATTCTCACGAACCTTTCTCTACCTACACATCAACGGCAGACGGTGGTCATTAGGGACGGGTGCTTCGGCGCAGGGATAAAAATGCGTGCATTGCCTGCTTTCGGGTCCTCGCGGCGGCTGTGAGGAGGCTTCAGTACATAGGGAAGGTCGAATACAGTTCCTTGTGGTACTGATCTGAGCTGGAAGTCCGATGTGACGATGAGAGGTGCCCCGGGCCCTTGACGGGGTCGCGACTTGACGAGTGCAGCCGAGCAGACACAAATCAAAGAGACGAGCCATTCGATCAAGGACCACACGCGACAGACCTTGTGACCAGTGGATGTCTGAGAACAATGGCTCAATGGCCCCCATAGTCTGGTCCTCCTACATGCTGGGAACTTGGACGAGTCGGGACGTTCATACGATTGATACCAATGTGTTCGTTCCTGGAAGAGTCTACCGTCTGCTAAACTACCCTTCTAGTTGCACTGCTCCCGAATGCCTGAAATGCCCACCGGTCTACTTCGACAGCCTCGATGATGTAGCCACTCTAGAACCCCTCGCCCACCATGATCGTCCTCCCAACACCGTACCACAGCTTACCAGACCTTGCATCCAACCCCCTCTCCTGGCCCACAATCCACTCCCCGACAAACTGCCCATCCGTCCGATCCCACACCTCCTTCTCCAACCACGCATTCACCTCATCAATCACCCTCACCCATTTCTCCCGCATCTCGGGCGTGGCGTGGTCGTCTTGCGTCAGATACCGGCCCAGCGTGATGTGCGCGCTGGGGACAACGTACCGCGAGACGATGTCCGCGCCGGCCCTCTTGGTGAGGTCGAACACGTCCCTGCGCAGGTGGTGGTATGTGTAGGCGTCGTCGATGTCGTGACTGGCCTGAACGTCCACCGAAGGCGGGGGCGATGTCACTGGCTCGCCGGAAGCGGGCAGGAAGGACAGCGCGATGGCGGCTAGGTCGTACGAGAGCATGGGCTTCACGAGGCGGGAGCGGTGGCTGAAGGTGAAGTTTGTGATCGAGGGGAGGGCGGGGCGCAGCTGGGCGACGATGTTGCTGATCTCCGGGGGCGTGCGGGAGTGCGTTATCTCGAGGGTGGTGAGGTGCATGCGGTGAGTTGGCATGAGCCAGAGGTCTACGTCAAAGTTCCTAAGTCAGCTCTACCTGCTGCCAGTGAACTTGATCTGTGTAACACATTGTGATGCCCATGTTGGCCCACGGCAGCGTGTGAACCACGCCGAGCAGAGTCTAGGAAATCAGCTGACGTACTCGGGGCAGCCTTTTTCAGCAGCGACTGGAGGTGACCAGCCAGTTTGACAATATGGTCTGGTGGCCTTGCCCAGAATGTTAAACAAGTTCTTGGATCCGTAAAGCCTGGCTCCAGGCTGGGGTTCTCAAGCCTCAGCAGAAAGGGGTCGATGAGAACCTCCTTGAACTCGGGCGAGGCGAACTTCTCCCTCTGCTGGGCGTTCCTCGTCACTCGGTGCGTCGAGTACAGAGACTGGATTTCCGCCTGTCCCTCGCGTTAGCGCTCATGTAATTTGAAAGAACGGGACAGGCAAAGGCCCTCTGCCCACCATCCCTCGCTGGCACAGTTGAGTGTCTTTCCGGGCGTGAGCGTCTCATCTTCATCTCCCTTCCCTCAGGATAACGCCGGATTGGCAGGCCAAAAAGTCCAAGCGCACAGACACATAACTCACCGCATCATCGCCACACGCCTCGATCAGAGCCTTGTATGGGTTCTCTCCCGGCTGGATCTGGACGCCCGAGAGGTCCTCGAGCTTGTTCTTGGCGTCCGTGGACTCGAGGGCGGGACTCATCTCCACAACCTTTGGATTAGAGCTGAGCCTAGCCTTAGTAGCCTTAGAGAACCTACTTGCTCGGGTAGACTCGCGTTTGCCTAGGTGTCATGGATTGTTTAGAGAAGAATTAGGGTGATTTTGTGGGTGGTGACCTGGGTGGTGACCTGAGGGGTGACCTGAACCTGCGAAATAGCTCGTGCTGGTGTGGTCCGGTCTCACCCTTGCTGCCGAGAACGGCGCCGACTTGACCGCCGAAACAAATTCCGGGGTCATGAGTGAACCTCGCAACGAATGATACTTGGTATGTATGAGTATTTTTGATCTGAGCTTGATTCATTGACGGTGGCTCATCCTACTCATCACTTTCGATTGGAACCATTCAACTTCATCTTCCCTAGGACTTGCCGCCAAAAGACCTAAAGATGAGAGACACCACCGACGCCAGAAGTTGATACCCAGTTATAAAAGCCATGCCGGAAAGGTAGTCAGGTAAGCGAGGCTTTCAACACCTCCTCAAAGGCATCGACACGTCCACCGAGGAATCTTTTCTCCGCTGTGCCCCAATTGATGATCTTCCAGATGTTGTCCACATACGCAGCTTTGCCGTTGAGATACTGTAAACGATCGAATCAGTATCACTGGATTATTAGAGACGCGGGAGTTTCGTCAAAAGGAAGACCATATCATGGCTCACCTGCAGATAATAAGCATGCTCCCACATGTCAACACCGAATACCGGGACGAAAGCGTTGGGCACCGGATCTTGGTCCTTCGTTGTGAGGATCTGCAGGTGCTTTTTGCCCTCAGCCTTGACAAGCCATCCCCAGCCGCTTCCCTGGATTCCCAGCAGCTTAGCGGCGAAGGCCTCTTGGAATTTCTGCAAGCTGCCCCAGGTCTGCTCTATCTTGGCCATCAGCTGCTTGGCTACCTCAGGCCGCGCGTCAGGACTGGAAGCCGGGGTCAGGTTCTGCCAAAAGAGGCTGTGATTGATGTGACCGCCGCCATTGAAATTGATGGCTGGCTGTAGGGAGATCTGCGAGTCGATGTCGTCGGAGTGGACGGCCTCGGCGTGGGCCTTGAGAGCCTTGTTCAGGTTTGTGACATAGGCTTGGTGGTGCTTGGAGTGGTGTAACTCCATGATCTGCTTCGAGATGCTCGGCTCGAGAGCCTACATGGCTGACTGTTAGTAGGAGATCACCACAAATGGTATCCGGTGGATTGGTGTCTTCGGCTCACATCGTAGGCGTACGGCAGAGCCGGCAAGGAGTATACTTTTGCGACCATGCTGGTGCTTGTTGATGGCGGTAATTTTCACACGATTCTACCTTAATACCCAAGTGCATATCCCGAATAAGCGGGAAAATGCATCAGCGTCCGGCGGATACTTTAGGTAGACAGTCACGCAGTATCAAGATGTGGGGGCATATGGCTGGATGAAGCTGGGGGGGGGGACGGAAGAGATGAAGTAGCGGAAGTCGGACCAGCCAATTTATCTCTTTTCAACTTCTTTTGGGTAGTTCGTAGGTCAAGAAAACGGTGCATGGTTAACTCGTCAGAGTTCAAGAAGAGCGCTGCAGTTTTGAGTACCTTGACGGTTTTGAGAACCTTGAGCACCCCCATCTTGGTAATGTTGCATGGCGGTCTAAGTGATAGCGGGTACTTCCCAACAGGACGGTCTTGCGCACAGTTCCGTGTACTGCTTTATCAGGCCCACCTCAAATCTGCGCGTGGACGAAGTTATCCAAAACTTGCTCACGAACTTGCTCACGAACTTGCTCAAGCCTACCTGCATCCGTACAACATTGGCCCGCATCTTGGCGAGCGCGTGGGAATTGAGCACATGTGCAATTAGATTCAAGCCCCTTATTTTTGGACATGCGCAAGTTCTTGCCTACCTCATTGGAAAGTAGTCCAATGCAGACGCGCCGGACAGTCTCCTGACCCGTGCGAAGTATTCCGCCCAGAATGTTTTTGGCCACTCATCCCACTGAGATCGTTCCACCAAACTGGCAGTAAGTCAAACCTTGAGTGAGGCAGTGTCCATCACGTCTGGTAGCTCCCCGAAATAAAGTGTTTCGAGACCCCAACATCCTCTACATACAACTCATGCCAACTTCTCGTTCGATTTTATGTCCACTTGTTCTCTCACTACGAGACTCGCCAATCTAACAAGCTTCTGTCCGATTCCAACATCATTATAACAAAAACCTAGCAACGACAATGTGCGGCGGCAGTGAGAAAGACCTGTATGACCCTCGACGAGTCGGAGCTCTTGCAGTTTTGAGTCCCTCTTCTGCACTCGGGACCAACTCCGCGAGTCTTTCGGGCCGGGTTGTGTTCTTCAATGAGATGGACCATAAGAGCCCAGTAGCTACACATGTCAGCTTCACTCCTAGCGAAACACAGGCTCATCAACATGACTTGGTCCTTACTATCTTGTAAGTCAGTGCGTAGCTGAAACAGTTGCCCCATTCACTCACTGACGACTACCTCACTTATAGCTCTACCGGAGACTTGACCGTCCCATCAGCGGACTGCACACACGTCAACCGCTTCCCTCTACCCAAACACACCAGCCGAAACTCCGGTGATGGTTGTTCGATACAATCGAAGCTTGCGCAAGATCTCCTCCTCCAAGTCGGCGGCAATGGAATCATAGGACGACGCATAGCCGTCTCGTCATTGGACTCTCCATCGTGTATAGCGGAGGGTATCGTTGGTTTCAATAATGGCGCTATCCTACCACTCTCAGCACGGGTCTAAGTAGCGTAATGCCTGTGAGCCATGTCGGGGAACCAAAGGCGTTCAGATACCATCTTTTATTTTTTTTTGTACAAGTAGAATGGCTTTATGAAAATGGGCTGCCTGAGGTACCCCTGGGCCTCGATCTTCTGAATCATATACACTTATTCTAGTTGGGATTCCTACAGCAAACTCCAAGCAATCCCAGCCAGAGTCAGCACACCAGCCGCCCAGTTGATCGTCGGACGGCTGCCATCGGCTTGTGCGATCGCAGCCATCGGCGACGTCACATTTGTGATGTTACTCCCCACAGCCTGAACTTCCTGCGCCGTAATTCTGACGGGCGGAACGGTGTAGCCTTGATCGAACGGCAGTCTCTCCTCGCGGAAGAACGTATCAACCTGTTGCCGGTTCGCGCCGTCATTGACGCTTCCGTTGGAGAAGGTAAGCAGGATCAGCGCTGTCTCCCCGAGACTCGACATGGCGACTTTTCCGTCGAAGACAAATAGCGGGTTGGCGACTCGTTGATTGCTGATGCGGCCGGCGCGCGCCTGGGCCATTTGCTCTATCGTGATGAGTGGGGTGGTGAAGAACTCGGTCATCTCGTTCCAGATGGTCTGGTTGAAGACGAAGTTGTTGCCGGTAGCGGCGTCGTCGCGCGAGAGCGAGCCATCGTGTTCAATGACTATATCCGTGGTCCCGAGGTTAGTATCATGAAGGTCACTCTCGAGAATTTGGGCCCCGAGGACAACTCACGCGCATGTTGATTGAGATCGACAAAGTTGATTGTATCCGGAATCGGCGATGTCGTTCCCTCAAGTGATGCGGTAAAGATCATGTCCGAGATGATAGGATCTAAGTTGAAAGCTATTTCGAAGGCGTTGTTAATCTGGTCACGAGGGACAGCGACGCCGTTTCGGTTGAGGAACCCGTGATTTGCAAGAGTATTCAAGTATGGACAAGCACTGCGCTCTGAGTGTTACGTTATATCAGCCAGGTGTCAAACCGACGTGGTTGAACCTTTTACTCACGATCATCCCGCGTTGGAGGCGCGAATTCGTTTCCCGGAGGATCACCAGGGTTGCAACTGGCCGTGGCGGCCAACACCGATGCCAAAATGAGAGTTCGAACCATCGTTAGGTATGGTTTTTTTTTTCGAGGAAAAGAATGGACGTGTCGGTACAACGAAGTCAATCTCAAGACGCAGCGTTGTCCATGGAAGAAGTCATTGTATATAAGCCGCGCTCACGGGCCCCGGCCGCTGGGCAGCCGGGAGCACAAACGTGCCAAGATGCATCAGTATCGTCCATCATATAGGCATTTACTGTGCAGTATATGGTGCTACGGGTAGCTGGCGATCAGAAAGCTTCTCTGCGTGCTGTTGTTTGTCAGTTGGTATACTGTGCACCTGCAAGGATCGACGTCCCGAAACAGGAAAGCAGATCATACAACTTTTCACCTGCATACTGTGGTACACGAAGACATGATTTTGTTTCATTATGAGAAAGTCGAAAGAGGTCTGCTTGGGCCGTTCCGAATTTGAGGGCTCTGTGGGTTTAGAAATACATGATATCTGGTGCAATTTAGTAAATACCACTGTTTTCTATCGCCGGCCATATTGTGAATTGTGAGAGTGTGATATTCAAAGGAATTGTACCCACAATCTTACCTTAATTCATTCAACAGGTCAAATTCTCTGTATATAGCAAATTATTTGAGTCCAACCTATTACTGGTAATCACTCGAGGCTACAACCTCGGAAGTCAGGAGGACCTTGGGAGTGGGCCCTTCGGCAAAGCGGGTACAATCGACAAGCGGTTTAATCACACTGCTGCTGTTTTGCCCCGGAAAAGTCTTCCAGATACCTAGATTTAGTATGATACACGATGAAAGCTCAAGCTCGTCACCTTTTTCGAGGCGCGGGGGAGGGGGGAGGCTGATTCCTGCCCGGGCACCCATATGTCCCATCCTGACGTCCTTCCAAGGGTTCCGTGTCCTATCTTTGATCTAGACTAAGTAGATACACCCTCCGGGTCGTTTCTCAGCAAAGATATCAATAGCCAACGGAAAAGATGCATCGATCTGCCTGCCAAGAACCTCTGCAACTCTCTTCCCAAAAGACGGCGAGGTGCTCATTACCGCATCCAGATAGGAGACGGCCGCGTCCCTTCGGTGTCTGGTTAGTTGAGTTCTGGGAAATACAGCGGATCTATACGGGCATCGAGCAGCTAACCACAATCCATCCAAAGGCCATAGAGACAGTGGAGGCGTAGAGTTGATTTATCAACAGCAGCCACGAATCTTCCACGAATCACTCCTCGGGAACCTGAAATTTAAGATGACCAGCTGCAGCAATGTCACTGGCGACGTGGAGTTTGAAATTTGACACTCGTTCCTTTGGTCTATTGCTTCCATCCAACGTGACGGTCTGCTCACCTACATACGTCGTTTTCCCTCCCGTTTGCGACTTGTGCAGCTATAGCGACTGCATGCCATTACAAGATTCGTAGATGCTTGTGTAGCGAATGCGCATGCCCTCTGTCTGGGGGCTTGCAAATCCTTCTGGCCTTCACTGCAAGGCTGAGCATTTCCAAGTTAAGAAGATTGTCGCAATAGCAGCAGGGAGTAGTCAGACCTGGAGAGAGATTGAGAGCAATAAAGCAGATGGACTATCCTATGCAAAATATGCGATGATATAGGGATTCAGTATTGTTTTGCTCTCTTACTGTTAACAGCACTGTATGATCTTGGGTGCTAGGCTTTCAAGCATTCTCTATTATATAAGTAGTTATTGTTTTTAAGCTATTAATATAGCTATAAAAGCTGTAACAGTTTCCTTTATACAGTAGAGAATGCTCGAAAGCCTAGCATTAAAGATTATACAGTGCTGTTAATAGTAAGAGAGCAAAACAATAGCTAAACCTTAGACTAGAGTAGATAGATAGTAATAAGATCAGGAGAGCTTTATAAGCTAGTCAATGCTAGCTTATAATGCTATTAAAGTCCAGATATTATTAGTATAGCTAGTCTAATATTAGTATTAACGCTAATACATAGCATAATGATTAAAACAAGCTAACTAGCGAAAGCTTTGCATATATCCTTATCCAAATCCTTATAAAATAGTAGTTGCAGAGTCCTAGGTCTCCGAGTCTTTCAACTTATCTCCATGCTTAATAAAACAAAGAAACCTCTAAGTCCTTATAGCTATCACTAATAACAGCTATAGTAAGCTCACATCAAGACTAATGACTTAGCTATATGCAATAACCTAACAATAGCAATAACCTAATATGCCTGTCCTCTTCCCCCTCGAGCATAAGGAAGACCTCTGTAAAGCAGTTGCAAAGCTTCCGGAAACTGAATGCAAAGCTCAGCCCATCACACTACAATGTTTGCAGAATTTAGGTATACTGATAAGCAGGCTTTATGACGATGATGAAGCAAAAAACACCTTCTCACTTCTCTATTATATAAAGGAAATTATTATAGCTTTCATAGCTATATTAACAGCTCAAAAAACAATAACTACCTAATACTACTGAAAAAGATATAGCGTAATACATAAATCTGACTTACTAGTAGCTGACAGGGGGGGATAAAAATCGGCCTGATACCAAAGTAATAGTCTAAGACTTGTTTTAAATAAACAACTCATACCTATTGAGTTCTTATAGGGTCAAGGTGACCCGCCTTGCATAGTCTCGTAGATACGCATGCGCTGTCGGTAAGCTCTAGCCGCACTACGGAACGCAACCTTAAAATACTGGTTTGCATCCAGCTTGACTTTAAAAATGCTGCAGGGTCATGATTCACGCCCTGAATATAAAAGGGTTGGGTGGAGAGCGGGCCGGCCGCCAAGCCGCCCGGCGTGCCGGACGATGCATACCGCTGGTGGGTCCCTTATCCGGCCGGTCGTCCGGACATGTGTTAATAGTGGCCACCGGCATACTCGGGTATCAAATCAGGCCAACTTAGAATCCTTCCCACTTATCTTACCGAAACCTTAATTCCTGCAAATGATATTGGGTGTTTGTTATGGCAGAATGGTTCGATGTGTGGAAATTCGGTGCCTTGCGTGCTTCTTCAGCTGAAATTCGTCATGCGCCAAAAAAAAAAAAAAAAAGAGCCAACCCTGGCAAAGTTGAAAGCCCCGCTATCGTACAGACTCAGCAGTGTCGTACAAATGATACATATGGTGGCTTGTGATATGCTGTATCACTACGACTAGGTGATCTGACAGGAAATTTGTTGGTGTGACGGTTCATTCTCTTTCTTGTTTCCCGAAACTCTCTACGACAAGCTCCTGTGACCCGGCCAGCTCCATCGATCCACCACGGGTTCCCCAACACCATGGAGAAGAACACGACGCTTCAGGAGCCGAAAGAGAAGCCTATGGCAGCGGTCTCACGTCAAGCCTCGATTGGGGGAGGAAAGGTCGTCTCAGAGAGCGCGGCAGACGAGACTTTGCGCCTCGTCGAAGAGCACGGCGACGATGTCGGCGAACTGACACATGAGATGGAAAAAAATATCAAAAAGAAAATATACATACACATCTTGATCCTCGTCATCATAATCGACTTGATGCTCTACGTATGTGTCTTTACGGAAAATCGCAGAATGGCCGATTGATGTGACTAATAACCCATTTCGTGCAGATCGATAAAGCGACACTGTCCTATGCAACTCTGCTAGGAATTTATGAGGAGACGGGAATCGATAATACAGACTACAACAACCTCAACACACTTTTCTATGC
The DNA here is from genome assembly GCA_003012965.1 of Juglanconis oblonga. NCBI lineage: Eukaryota > Fungi > Ascomycota > Sordariomycetes > Diaporthales > Juglanconidaceae > Juglanconis > Juglanconis oblonga. The sequence goes on along the minus strand of MUZH01003981.1, from coordinate 17,892 downwards.
CGGTAAGACGCCCTGGAAACATCTGACGGGTTTGTTCGGACGAACCCTGGCAATTGGCTAACCTGTCTGTTGCGTTCACAGGTTACATCGTTGCACAGATTCCTGGTCATTATCTGATGCAGAGATTCCCCCTCGGTCGATTCGTAGCAATCTCTGTGTTTCTGTGGTCGTTGGTGATCTTTCTGCATTGCACTGCGGACAGCTACGGTGCACTCATCCCGCTTCGATTCTTTCTAGGGTTCTTCGAGTCATCCCTCGTCCCAGCCATGGAGGTGACGATAGGAATGTTTTTCACTCCGTCCGAGGCAGTGAGAGTGCAACCACTATTTTTCATCTCCTGCCTGGCCTCTCCGATTCCCGCAGGCTTTATCGCCTACGGCCTTCTGCACAGCCAGAGCAAGACGGTCCTGCCTTGGAAGTTCTTCATGATCATCACCGGCGGTGTTACGCTCTTCATCGCCCTGTATAGCTGGTTTTTCTATCCAGACAATCCCGCCCGCGCCAGATTTCTCACCATCGAAGAGCGTGTCCACGCCATCCGCCGCATCCACGCGGCGACCAGGTCGTCCATTGAGCAAAAAACGGTCAAGCGGCATCAGATCATCGAATGTCTCAGGGACCCCGTCTCCTGGCTCTTCGGTCTGACCGCCTTGGCTAACCAATTGTCCAACAACCTCTCCTATCAGCAGAATCTACTGTTCCTCGCCATCGGTGTCGACAACCTGGGCTCAACGCTCGTGTCTGCTGCTGGTGGGGCTTTCGCCACGATCTGTTGCGTGTTCGCCTTCTTAGGGTTGCGACTTGTGCCAGGCCAGGCAGCCTTCTGGGGGGCATTTTGGTCCATGTTCGCGGTTGCGGGGGGGATTGGAATGGTGGCTATCCCCTGGGGAAGGCAGCTGCCGCTCCTGGCATGTATGTTGCTAGCGGGCTCTACTTTCGGCATCACCTATATCATTGCACTGGGCTGGAATATTGCCACGGCGGGAGGGCACACCAAGAAGTTGCTGAGAAACGTCATCTGGATGGTGGGCTACAGCGTGGCCAACCTGATCAGCCCGCAGATATGGGTGGCCCGAGATGCGCCGCGGTACTATGGTGCTTGGATTGCACAGATTGTCATCAGCTGGAGTGGAGCACCGGCTTGCATGGTCGCAATCTGGTTTATTCTATCCAGAAGAAACAAGGAGCGGAGAGCGTGGATCGCCGAGCAGGAAGCACTTGGAAATAGGCCGGTCGGACTGGTAGAGCACGTGGATAAGGAGGGCCGGAAGGTGCAGGTAGAGGTTGACGTCTCGCTGCTAGACCTTACAGACCTGGAGAATAGGTACTTTATCTACCAGCTCTAGATGTCTTGATAGCGGTAGAGTTGGAAAACCCCCTTCAAACCCTGGTCCCTGGATGAGTGAATCTTGGACGATAGTCTTCTGTCGTACTCTGCAGACTTGGATCAAACTGATACACAGTGAGAAGGGACTTTTTACAACGCCATTGGAGGCACTGTGATGCCGTGGTGATCTATCAAAAGCACTCTGCGGTTTGAGAATAGGCAATTATCTTGAGTGCCGATGTCCAGTTGTCATATCTCACATTTACCAGGGACTGTGTAAGAATAGGACGCGCCCTCATTTCCACCATCCAGCCGCAGTGCTGCATCGGGCTGGAGATGTTCCTGCGGCGGTCTGCCGACTGCATTGGCTCCACATCATTGGTCTGTCTGCGTGGTTTTATTTCTCCACCAAACAAGATAAGTCGCCGTACCTAATCACAGGTCTTACCTTTCGGGGTCTTGCCGAACGGTTGAAACGGCATTCATCTTCCCAAGGGACGCCGCCTTCTCCCTGGAATTTACGCAACCCCTTCCATACCCTCCAACGACGCGTGGAGTCGTCCAAGACCCACGGCTTTCAAGCCTCACTTGATCCACCAATGGGTTGTCGCCCGCAGACGAAAGGGGCAGGTGGCGACCCGGAGGCGGGCTACACTGTAAATATGGGATAGTGTCTGGGGCACTTTAATCTTCCTGCACATATCGTGGCCCATAAAGAGGCCGTTCCACGGTCCCGGTCAGAAACGGCGGACGGGCACCTCGCTTTGACGACATTCTTTTGGGGAGCAAACACCGTGCCAGATCCCAGAACAACATGAAGTCTCCCCTCACCCTCGCCGCACTTGTGACCTCGGTCCTCGCGGGCAGCCGCACCTCTGCCCCGGCCGGATGCATCACCGCCGGCAGCGGCGGCACCTACAGCACCATCCAGGCCGCGGTGAACTCGCTGTCGACGACATCCACGACGGCGCAGTGCATCTTCATCGAGCCCGGCTCCTACAAGGAACAGGTCGTCATCTCCTCCCGCAAGGCCCAGCTCACCTTCTACGGCTACACCAAGGACACCACCAGCTACGCGTCCAACCAGGTGACCATCACCAACAACCTGGCCGCCGCCGACGGGCTCACCGATGACGAGACCGGGACCCTGCGCGTGCAGGCCGCCAACTTCAAGGCGTACAACATCAACGTGGCGAACACGTATGGATCGGGAAGCCAGGCGATCGCGCTTTCGGCCTATGCGGACTCGGGGTACTACGCTTGTCAGTTCCTTGGGTACCAAGACACGGTGCTCGCCGAGGAGGGATACCAGCTGTATGCAAGCTCCTACATCGAGGGTGCGACGGACTTCATCTTTGGGCAATACTCGCCAGCTTGGTTCGAGTCTTGTGATATCGGGGTCCTGGCAAAGAGTGAGGGGACTATCACTGGTGAGTCTGTTGGATGTTGAATGTGTAGTCGGGTTCTTCATTGCTAACACTCCCACAGCCAACGGTCGCACCTCTTCCAGTGGGACATCGTACTATGTCTTTGTAGGCTGCTCCCCCTTCCCTCCCCCCTCCCCTCCCCCAAACACACGAAGATGAGTCGCGTCGAGTGTGCTCTGCAAAGATGCCCAGGATGCGGCAAACTATCCATCCCACGTTCCCAAACACCCTTCGAGAGGTAAACGAATACTAACCTTGAGGATTTGCAGAATGGCTGCAGTATCGCCGCAGCATCCGGAAACACCGTCGCCGAGGGTGCGTATTACCTCGGCCGGCCCTGGACCGAGTACGCCAGGGTGGTCTTCCAGGACACGTCGATGACGGACGTGATCAACAGCGCAGGCTGGATCGAGTGGTCATCCAGCGAGCCCAACACGGGCGACGTCTTGTTCGGCGAGTACGCCAACTCAGGATCCGGGGCATCTGGCACGCGCGCTAGCTTTGCCAAGAAGCTGAGCTCGGCTGTGTCCATCTCGACCATCTTGGGAAGCAGTTACACCAGCGCAGGATATTATGATGCGTCGTATATGTGAAGGGGTTGAGCTTGGGCGGGTAGGGGGGAAGGGAGTTGGTTGTTAGGCTGCAGAGACGTTCCATCTGGCAGTCAAATAGCCTTTTCAGATGGATCAAGTCGATTGCGGATTCCAGGTTCCTTCAGACTTCAAGCGTCAGTTACAAAGTACAGACAACTTGGACATCCCTTTGTTTCGAGCGCACAGGCAGTGACACCCGTCTGCTGAAATCGCGAACTTCCCACATGGTGATCATCTCAAGTGAGGTCGGTGAAAAGACCAAACCATTGCATGGGTGACAGGTAGAGGCATGAGAAACATAAGGATGGTTGGTGGGAAACCCATTGGAGGGAGGTGCAATTTATTCAGTGCTCACACACCTCAATTTTGTTGCTATCACAGGCAGGATGCAAGTCACGCTCTTCGTCTTCCACAGGCCCCATGTCATCGTCGTTGGTGCCAGCCAAATCGTCGCTGTCCTCCGTGAATTCGAACAAGACATCGGCGATAGCTTGCACCGTGCCACCTCGCTGAAGGAAGGTCGCAGCCGTCGTGGGCAACTGACCTGACATGATGTTTTGTTCGGCTGGAATCTTCCCCTGCTCTAGACACTTGGCGAACTGGAGAAACATCACCTTGAAGTCCGAGCGCATGGACTCATCCACCTCGAGCCTGGCGAATAGTGCTGGGTTCACATGATGCTGGAAGTACTCACCACCCCAAAAGGCTTCCTGAGGATCGGAAAGGTTAATACAGGTGTCACGAATGAACAAGGCACGAGACTCGAGCCAGTAGCGCATTCTGGGGCTCAGAAAACCGCCGATACAGGCACCACAAGAGCAACCAAACTTCAGGCGCAAGGCATTCCGAACGATGGCGACCCCGGGGTCCACGCAAATTTGGGCATCCGTTGCCGTGATGACCTCCTTCTCAATGCAAGCAGTCGCCTCGAGCTTCTCCATCCACTCGAAGTCTTCGGCTTCGTCGTAATTGACCGTTTTCGATATGTCAAGTTTGATGGCGACACCATCACAGTCCATTCTGTCCCCCAGCATGCAGAATATTCCACTCCCTTCCATTGTTCTTGGCATGGGTTCAGCTTATTGTCCTTTTCTTTCTCTTTCATTCTTTTCCAATAGCGCCTGTGTTGTGGAAAAATGTGAGTCTGCTATTCACAATACTTTGCCCGTTGTCTGGTGAAGGGTTGGGAGCAATGATCTTGTATATTAGTAGACAACCTTCTTCAAATCTGGACCTCGAAAAACTGTCATCTGTTTAAATCAATTAGGAGACTTTTCTTTTCATCCAATTTTTGTGCCTCCCAGGTTTGACTCAGTCACAGCTCCTGCCCTCCGTGGTCGACGCCATCATCACCCACCTCAACTCGAGATCGAGATCTACGCTTGTAAAAGACCATCCATTTGATACAACACTGCCTTCCCCAATAGTCGACGAAAAGAATCAGCTCATAATGGAGAAGCTTCCACTCACCCAAGTCTCACCTTCCCACTCGCACTCCTCTTGCGCCAGCAGCAGGGACAGAGTCAACGATCAGGGCTATCTCTACGACGACTATGCCCGCGAGATTCCTCGTCTCAACGTCATGGCCGCGAGATACTCTGATATCAAGCACACGAAGCAAAAGGCTCGATTGGACAAGATGAAGTCCCCGTTCTGCATCGTGGTATGGCTGGCACTGGTCGTTTTCCTGGTCCAGCTCGGCACCAGCCTCTCGGACGTTCCCTCGACCCGTCTCCTCGAGGGGCTCATATGCAACGAGTACTACGGAGATACTTCAGGAAGGCTACTGCCTGAGGCTCACTGTGGTGTGAGTGCAGTGCAGTGCAAGTTGAATGTCATCACGACGGGCGCGTTGATTTTCGGGTACTTGCCTGGTGAGTGGAAGTGAATCGAGGGTGACAAGACATTTGGCTGACCTTCACAACCTAGGAATCCTCGTGGCTATCCCGTATGGCTCGCTGGCAGACAGATATGGGCGCAAGTCTATTCTGGGCATGTGTGTCCTCGGCATGGTCCTCTCGCAGCTGATCTGGATCGTCGTTGTGTGGAACTGGCGTCGTTGGGATCTGCAATATGTCTGGACTTCGTCGGCGGCTTTACTTGTTGGTGGTGGCGGATCTATGGCTGAGGCTATGGTTTTTGCCATGATTGCGGACGTTGCGCCGGAAGAAAAGAAGTAAGTGAGACTTTTGCGCTTCTCGCCTCTGGGAATCCCTATAAACATTCCCGTTCTTCCTCGCCTTGCTCAATAGAAAAAGAAAGAGTGAATATCCCACGGGGAGACTCCACCTTCACAGTATAGTACTGACTTCATCTTCTAGGGCGGTCTACTTCCAAGTCGAAATCTGTGCCGTCCTCGTGGCCGAAGCCATCGCCCCATTTATCGCTTCCGTACTGATGAGCCACTCAGTCTGGCTTCCAATCCTGCTCTCCCCAGCAATCATGACCCTCGGTGGCCTCCTGATCACCGCGATCCCCGAGACACTCGAGATGAGATCGATCCTGGAGCATTCGCAACCCCGCGGCCCTCCCGCCTTCCCAGGGTTGTCTAAGGGCACCCATTGCTACGTTGAAAACTTCGACCTATCTACGCCGTGGTCCCGACTACGTGACAGAATCTCTGCGACTTATCGCCTCCTAAAGACCAGGGATGTCAAGCTGCTGATCCCAACAGCCTCACTGACCATACCTGTAGCGACAGTCACGATGAGCATCATCCTGCGGTATATCCCTCTCCGCTTCGGCTGGACGCTTATCCAGACTGGCATGATCCTCGGCGTGCGGACAGGCTTCAACATCTTGGTGCTTCTCATCTTCCTTCCGGCGCTGGGCTGCATCCTCTCCAAACAGAACAACAGAGACCGTGACCTCGTCCTGGCACGCATATCGGTCGTGCTGCTCGTCGTAGGCCAGGCACTTTTCGCAGCCGCCCCGAACGTAGCGATCGCCCTCGTCGGTCTGACCGTGCTCACCCTTGGCACGGCCGCCCCGTCACTGTGCCGCGCGACACTCACCCGCCTCGTCGACAGCGACTCCGTCGGCCGCGTCTTCGGCATCCTCGCCGTGTGTGAGATGGTAGGCTACCTCGTCTGCGGCATCGGCCTCGGCGCGCTGTATCAGGTCGGCATGATGTTTGGTCTGGACGCAGGCGGAAGTCCGCGTTCGAGTGGCGACGGCTGGTGGTTGGCGCTGGTGTTCTACGTCGCGGCTGTGGTGTACTTCTGGTGTGGCGGGATGCTGTGGGTTGTCGATCCTAAAGGAAGGGGTGGCGATGCGGACGATGCGGACGATATGCCGCGTGTTCGCTCTGAGAGCTCGGGGAGGAGCGCGAGGAGTGTACATGAGCTGCGTGTGCTTGCAGATGGGAGAGTGACGAGGAAGTATCCAAGTTTAGAGAGCGTTTCGGTGACGATTTGAAGGTTTCGTGGACTAGTTTGCCAGGAAGGTTCGGTGTGAGCCTCGAAGCAGTCACGGCTGGGGATAAGATGCAGAATTGAAGATCAGGTTTTGAGCTTTCAGTAGGACAGAACGGGTAAACGATTTCAGCCACTTGCTTGAGTCCGCTAAAGATTCCGAACTGGAAGTACAGAGATATCGACAGTAGAGCCTGAGATACCACAACTTCTCAATCTCATGTGCATTTTAAAAAACCTTCGAAAGTCTCCTTACCCGCCCTTGGAAAGCGAATGTCTCTGTCTGATAGGCCCGCCAACTTGGGAACTGCGTCTTTTAGGACCAGACAGTAATAAGTTTAAGCTAATAGAAATATTCGATTAGAAGGCATTATTATTATTATAACCGTTTCTAGAAGAGGCAACGGTTATAGACTTCACGGTCGGTACTATAACATCGGAGATCTGATTTTTAGAAACAGAAAGGCTTTCGCAAGGGAACATACATTATTAGCCTATAACACTTCATTTTGTGTGACTTATATGTATGCATTTTGTAAAGACTAATATGGAGAGGATGTTCCGCAGGAGGGAACTCCACCATAGGGCTATTCCTGAAAAGATCGTCCACTGCACTGGTTTACACATGTTTACAACAAGTCATACTTGAATGTTTATTCAACCCACGAAGTTAGGTTGAATAGACACCTCTCTACTTCGTTGTGCCAGCCCTTCTAGTGGCACAATGTGGAATGAGAGGTACGCTAACAGTCAATCTAGGTAGCTTGCATGTATGATATAGTGAGTGATATAGGTACCCTTCCTCACCCTCCCCCCCCCCAAAACACTGCAACTCCTCAAGGAGTTTACCAGAGATTGCTTTTCCTATTCTCTGCCGGCCCCCTGAAGACATCAGTAGACAATGTTGGAAAGTACCGGACCGTCTTTTATTGCCGGTCCGTCCCCCGCATCTCCAACTCACGGCGGAGACGTGGCCAGGGAGCGAGGACGTCGCCAAAAGTTGCTTTGAATTATTTTGCACCCTTCCCTCTTGTGTGACCACGTATCGGTGCAAGATGGCGTCCTTAAGTGAGGACGCTGGACCGCGAAAGCGTCGAAGGACGGATTCGGAACATGCGAGCATCTCGCCAGGGCCAAAGCCGCTCGTGCGCCACAGCAAAGCGTGCTCGAATTGCCGGAAGGTCAAGGTCAAATGCGGTGCTACTGAGCCGGAGTCGATTCAATGCCCAAGATGCTCACGGCTGGGTCTGGCCTGTCTCCGGGAGATGAAGTCGTGGGTGTCGGGCACGCCAGAGATCGCAGCCGATGGGCGTTGGCGTTCGGATCAGTTGGCGTCGAGTTACGGTTGTGGGAATCCTAGGTGAGCAAATCAACGATGGTTGGGTTCACAGACAAGCGTCATGTTTCTGTTTCTAATCACTTGTTGAGAAAACCTGAAGCGAAACCCAAATGACCATTGTCAAGATACAGAGAGCCGTGGAAGACATCTTGGACAAGCTCGATATGCCATCGCTGGAATTATACAACCAACCCACCATTGCCCAGGCAAATGCTATGCCTCTAGAGACTCGGGGAAATTCCGAAGAGCCAGCCCGAGTAACGACGAAACAGGCGTACACCCAGCGCAATGTGTCTCCAGATCCCATGAACAGCTTAATGGAAGCCACCGAACTCAACGGACTTCGCAGTCAGCTACGGACAGCCAAGCTCAGGAGGAAGGGAGGTATGAGGAGAATGGACTCCGATCTGGTCTCGGAGCAAGTTCTCTCTTACGTGGATGCAGAGGCGATGCTTGAGAAATTCCAGCAGACCCTGTCGCCGCACCTGTACTCGGCAGCCTTACATCCAGATGCCACTCTCGATTCTATCAGAAGCTCTTCTACCGTGCTGTTTGAGGCAATCATGCTTGTGGTATCGCTCCACACCCCTGGAAAAGACCGAGTCCACAAGGTGTGCCACGGGCGCGTCATGGCACTGGCTTCAGCTATCATGTTCGACCGGTTCCACACCCTTGACGATATCCGTGGCCTTTGCATTGCAGCCATGTGGCAACCCGACCTCAGCTGGAAAATCTCGGGTCTCGGAATGCGGATCGCCACGGAGCTCAACCTGCAGCATGCTTTATACGAGGCTTTCAGCGTGCCTGTCCTCGTTGAGCAAAGCACATCGGCCCAGCAGGAGGCCCTCGAGAAAGCCAGGCTGTGGTACATGTTGTATCTGCTAGACCACCAATCCGGGGTAGCCTATGGCCGACCGCCCATGAAGTCAGCGTTGCGACCTATAAAAGACATCGATATACTGCTCGAATCCGAGTTGTGCACGCCAGCAGATCGCGCATTGCTCGCACAAGTCACGGGCTTCACCATCTTGAGCCGAGCCTTCGATCATTTCGGACTGGAGCCAAATCGTACCATGGACGGGACCGACGATTCCGTCCTCAATCACATGAGATTCACAGAAGAGCTGCGAGCCTGGGTGCAGCGATGGAACATTGTGGGCGAAAGTGGCCTCAAGAGAAGCGTCATGCTCCAGTTCCACTTCGGCGATCTTGTCTTGCACTCGCTCGTGCTTCGCGGGCGGCCACTCGACGAGCTTGCGGACCTACCAGCGTGCCTACGTCCTCTGGCCCTCAAAGCTGTGGATGCAGCTCATTCAATCCTGCAGCATTTTCTGCACGAGTCCACGTACCGTGACGAGATCGTGGGTCTGCCCTTCTATCTACACGCTATGATTGCTTTCGCGGTGGTCTTCATTCTGAAGCTCTCTCGTCGGTGGCACGCTATCGGCATCACTATCGATCCACACACTGTGTCCTGGCCGCTGGTTGAGGATATCATCCGGTTGCTGAGATCCTGCGAGGCCGGCAAGAACCACACTGTTTACCGCATGGCCGATGGGTTCAAGCGCATGCTCGCACAGCTGAGTAAAACCGAGTACTCCAAGAGCAACGTGCAGGGCTATGGTGTTTCGATATCGAGGGCTGATAATGCTTCTGAAACTGCACGGCCGGATCGTTCTGGAAGCCCTCTTGAAAGCCCTTACCCGGCGGTGCTTGCCTCGGAGAACTCTCTCCTGACCTCGGCTACTGCAGCACTATATCCTGGATCCCTCGACTACGGCGACAGGGATTTTCCCATCGAGGAGCCTTACGACCTCCTCGGCCTCTGTGGGCAGGGAATCTTTGTGGATATGGACTTTCTGGCATTCGACTAACACGGAAATGCCCCAGAAGCATCATTTACATGGATTCGCAGCACATAAGCAATGTACATTATTGAATTCTTATTCGATGTCAAGACACAGCGCATCAGACTACACAAACAGGCAACACTATTATGGCTGTGAAGACTTCTGCTGCTGCTCCCTTTCTGCCCGAATTTGACCCGCGATGACGACCTCATGGTCAGGAAGTTTCACAGGGTATTTCCTGAAAAGGAAAGCAAACACCACTGTTCCCAGCGAAAGCGCACCCATCCACGCCGTCGTTGTCCTGGGCACGATTAGCACATAGGTATTCACAGAACCATAATGGTGTGGACTAAAAGGCTTACCCAAATCCCACCAAGAATCTCGGTGAATCCTGATCAGGCCAGAGCCAAGAGCCGTAGATCGATGATCCATTGCCGAGGGCGTTGATCAGGGCAATGGCAACAGCTCGCTTCTCCGCTGGATGGGACAAGATGTGGGAGACCCAGGTTTTGGTCAAGGGAGAGCACCCATAAATGGTGCCGAAGGCGAATATTGCCAACACGTAACGGACCATTGCGTTGGTTGCTGCCGTGGTGGCAACGAAGCAGACGAAGCCTAGTCCAGACAAGGTTGCAAGCACCGGCCAGATGGTCTCTAGCCAGTCCGCGGTGAAGCAGCCTGCCAATATGCAAACCACAGCGAAGGCATAGCTTGGGATGGTCATGTCTAGACGAGGTCAGCCGGGGAGGAACCACTGCGAAAGGCTGCCAATGCCAATCTCCCCAGAAAGTAGGCGGACTTACATTGAGCCTCGTGACCCTCCCACCCCAGAGTCTCCACGATCGAAGGCAGGAAATATTGCATCGTCTGAGCTCCGGTTCCCAGCATGAAGAGTAAGCAGAGCGACCATGTACGCCAGTCTTTCACCGTCATCTTCAAGGCCGCCCAGTCCGAAACCCTCTTGTGGGCAGCTTGGGTCAGCCCCATTCCATCCATGGCGAGACGAGTGCACGCTAGTGTTCGCTCCTCTTCGGTGAGAAACTTGCTGGGGCTAGTGGGATAGTCGGGCATGACGAAGATCACAACGACGCCGATGACCACTGAGCAAACGCCCTCCAGGATGAGAAGCCCTAAGAACAGGCGGCAAGATTAGCCGCGATTCGGAACCTTCGGTACAAACACTCTGAAGGGCTGTCATTGTCAAACGTAGAGAGTCAAGGTGAGGATTCGGACAAGTCTCATCAGCGAGAAAAGAAGTACTTGCATCGCCACCCACGAATGCCACCCACGCCGTCCATATACTGGGTGATGACCCCTGCGAGGAGACCCGACAGAGCTCCGGCGACGGCGACGGACGTATATAGCCAAGCGTAACGAGACGCAAGCTCGTATCTTTTATACCTATTGCTTCTTATGAGTACGTGTGTGTTCAGCTGGGCGATCACCTCACCTCAGCCACTGATGCTTACCAAGACGAGAGATAGAAGGCACAGCCAGGTGCGAAGCCCGATTCAAACACGCCAATCACCATTCTCAACGCGATCAATTGATTTGGGTCTGTCACAGCTCCTTGACATGCGGCCGCGATGCCCCACAGGATCGCTAGAGAGGGCAGGTACAAGGATGGCCGAAGACGGTTTAGCAGCATGTTGGAGGGAATCTCGCAGACGACGTACGTCGTGAAGAAGACAAGTACAATGATGGAGTACTTGGTCGAGCTTAGGTTGAAGTCCTCCGCCATGCCGCCAGACTTCGCGTTGCCGATGTTGGCTCGGTCGATGTTGCTGAGCAGGTAGAGCGACCAAGTGCTGGGCTTTTCATGGGCGCAGTGTCAGCCAGTGTGGTGTCTTCAACGATGGGATCTATCATACGGCTTCGGTCTTGGGGGTGTGATCACTCACAACAAGTCTCCAGTCCAGCTTCCTCACCAATCTCTTCTCCTCCGGGGAGTTGGGATCGTATTCTGCGGCAAGCTGCCGCGCCTGCTCGTGATCAAGCTGCTTCTTTCCATCCGCCCATTCTACAGAAACAACCCCTTCGGTGGTCGAGGAGTCCACCTTTTGTACTGACTTGGACATGTTCAAGAGGAATCTTGCTCACACAGAATCATGAAACTGCAATCCTGTCTTAGATCGCTCTGGACTGTGGACGACGCAACCTGCCTCTGCATACCATATTATACTTATTGGACTCATTAGTTCCTGGTCCCAGCATCCTAGGTCTGAGAGCTGTTGGGAAGGTCGTCGGCGATTCTCCGATACTGCGGAGAGCCCCGGAGTCTTCCAACGAGGCCTGGCCATATCTAGGTCTACTCCATATTTCTCGCGTGGGGAAACCTGGGGCCCCAGATTTAAAATGGAGACAGGTGACAGGAATAGGCCACACGGTAGTAGCATAAAAAGAAAAGAAGGCTACTGATCGGCAAAGTGCCGAGGACTTTCGCTCACCGGCCATTCGCCGAGCATAGAGTGCACACAGCATGCAGCCAGCCATCTGCGACCTGATCGGTGTTTTGCCGATTCTTGTACGGAGCGAGCTTTGCGCTCGTATTTTCTCATCAAATAGTATATTACTCGGCTGTCAGGCACCATCTATCATATTCAGTCTGCTGAATGAACCTCCAGCTGGTGGTGTTGCACTTCAACACCGGCATCCCTTGACCATCCAGGAACAAGCGTAATATTGAGACACATCCCAATCCATCACCATTAAGTTTCAAGATGGGTTCCATCGCGGAGACTAAACTTCAAAGACGACCACGGGTTGCGCTCACATTCGGCGACCCCGCGGGCATCGGTCCAGAGCTGGCTGCGAAACTCCTCAGCCACAAGTCCAACCTGGCCAAGGCGGATATCTTCATCCTGGCCAGCCAAAGGGAGCTGGAAGCCGCTCAGGCGGCCGCGGGTGGCGTCCGAATCCCCCTGTCCACCGTCGCCGGCCCCGATGGAGCTCAGCTTCTCGACGACAACACAGCTGCCGAGTTTGGCGGCGACATTCCCCTCTCTCAAGTCACCAAAGCCGCAGGCGAGAGAACAATGCACCAGCTAAGGCGGGCGGTCCGTTTGGCAAAGGCAGGCCAGGTCGATGCTATTGTGTTTGCGCCTCTCAACAAGTCCTCGCTGAAACTGGCCGGCATGCACGAGGAGGATGAGCTGCGCTGGTTCGCAAAGCAGCTAGACTTTTCTGGAACAACCAGTGAAATTAACATCTCGGGGGATCTATGGACTGCACGTGTGACCAGCCATGTTGGTATCGAAAAGGTCGCTGGCTTGGTCACACGAGAGTCGACATTGAAAGCGATCGAGCTGCTTCACAGACTGCGGTAAGTCGCCAGCTGTCTCTCATGATCCTGGTCCCGATAACTCAGTGCGGTGAAGTCTGACTCTGAATGTACAGGTGGGAGTCCGGCATCGAGAGACCACGTCTCGCCATATGCGCTCTCAATCCTCACGCCGGTGAGAATGGCAATTTCGGACGTCAGGAAATCGACCATATCTCTCCAGCCGTGCAGGACGCGAGAGAAATGGGCATTGACGTGGCGGGTCCCTTCCCTTGCGATACCGTCTTCCTCAAGCGGGGCCAGTTCGATGGCATCGTGACAATGTACCATGATCAGGGACAGATCGCGATGAAGTTGCTAGGCTTCGATGGCGGTGTGACCGTTCAGGGTGGCCTCCCAGTAGTCATCGCAACGCCTGCTCACGGGACCGCGTTCGACATTGTTGGGAGGAATATCGCTGGCGTTCAGAGTACGCAGAACGCCTTCGACATTGCCGTGACAATGGCCCAAAGAAGGCTTGCCAATGGTGATGGCGGCCCTAGGAACACCGTGACGGCATTGGAAGCAGCGAGACAAAAGTGCAAGAACGACGTAAAGGACATAAGGCTGGGAGAGCATGTTGGGACATGCTGCTGATTATGACTTATCCTCGGAGAAGAACAGCCTAACGAGATCGGTTTTATGGACAGCTCCAAGCTATCACTAAGTAGTCTAGAATTGGTGAGTATGCCACAAAATTAGCTGGCAGATGTTGCAGAACCCACCCCTCCAAACCGGCGCTCCTTTGAGTCCATCGAGCCATATCGACTCATGGCCAAAGCTTGTAGATTAATAGATAATTAGCTATCGTGCTGTACGAACTTGGATCATTCATGGTTTATTTACCATACCTAGTCGCACTTGTCATAAGCCCGGCGCTCCTCAATCTTCTCATACAGGCCACCATCGCGCTTGATGTTTAGTTGGAACACATGCCAGCAACGGTCAGGCGGTGCCAAAGTTGCATTTCTTACCATGTAGTCGGATCAAGGCTGGCAAAAAAGAAAACCAATTTTTAAAAAAATAGGACCGCGGAGGACAGGATGAAGCACATCTTGAGTTTTCTCCAAGGAAATGGGTAGTCTTCGGGTGTGGTTGAGGTTTCTTGGCTGGATATAGCATCAGTTTGCGAGGACGATATGTAGCATAGTAGACGGCAAAGCAACCACATCTTGTCATGGCGTCACATCGTAATATAGCAAATGTGTATCCAGAAGGAGATAGGATGACAGGATAGAAACAACAACTGCTAGTGATTTTGTCATCTCAAATTATAATACAATAGCCTCCTGCTAACTTTTCGACCAGCTATTAATACAAGTGAAGAAACGGAGGACACTATTGATAATAAAGGAAGAAAAGCTAAGTCGCTGATAGTAGGCAGAATTAATTAAGGTTATATAGCGATCCCGAGGTTTGTTAAATTATAATTGTTAGTATCGGACCTCATTTCGACAAAAGAAGCTACGCATATCGGAGAAATAATTTAGGCCGATTTTCCTCTCCCTTCCTCCCTTCCTCTGCAATCCATCGCCTCTAAAAAAGGACTCGCTTTACTATACAGTTGATAGCTGCTACCAGTTGCAAAGGGGCCATCCTCGTTACAAGGGCGAACGGTAGGCTCGGAAGCGCAATAGCAGAGCAAATCGCCTCGAAACCCGAGCTCTCGGCATATCACGGAGTCTTACACCGTACGAGATACGACCGCAGCACCGGATCTCGCCTCCGCGCTCGCACGCAGCGCCTCTTCGCACCCATACAACGTCCTATCTCTTAATCTAACGAACCTTAAATACGAGCACTAGGTGGCCGAGAATATCAATATAAGCTTAGTAGTCCAGAGGGACAGGCTCACCGTAACGTTGCTAAACAACCGTCAGACTCGCGTTTCTGCTAGCGAAATCCCGCCGATCCGCGTTTTAATACTTACGACCGGCTTTCAGGACTTTAGCAAGCAGTTATAGACCGACAATGGCCTCGACACCACCTTCGCGTCAAACCATCTCGGGTATTAGCTGCTCACCCTCCTTTTACTCAAGAGCATGGATAGGGAAGCCGGGTCGGAAGCCAGGCCCACGAGTAGGTATCCGCTCGTAAGGGAGGCGGAGCTCGAGATAACCTCGCTAACAAATCCACGCCCGCAGTACCAACGATCCCCGAAACGTGCGCAGCAAATCGTTCGCTAACGAGAAATACAAGAACCCTCGTCCCCGACGACGCCGCTGGCCCCTTCGACGCGGTCGCCAAGGGCGCCTATAGCTCCGCCGCGGAAGACGTCTCCTTCCTGCGCGGTTTCCGGCGCTACGGTACGGCGAAGTTGTTCCTGATCATCATAATGCACGAGCTGCAGCAACGCATAAGCCAGGACGCCGCGCTTAAGAACGTATGCGTGCTAGGCGTCGATCCGGGAACCATAATTACCGGCCTGCAGCGCCTCGCGCCGTAGCTCATACGCGTGCTTCTGTTCAAGGTTATTCATCCCCTGATTCTTTACTAGAACCCTGACGGTGAAATAGTAGTGCCGGTGGCGCGGTCGGCGGGGGATATGCTGGACGCGGCGTTTTAGGCGGTTGGCGGAGAGGGCGGGCTGCCGAAGGACTTATATTTCTATAGGAGAGAGCCGTTCGACACGAGTGTTAAGTCGAGAGATTCACAGAAGAGGGAGCTAGTATAGACAGAGACAGTAAGGTATACTAGCTTAAACGAGGGCGACACCAATCTTCGCAACTAGCAGTAACTCAGCCTACGCAGATAGCAGAACTGATGCGCCTTATTGATAGATGGAGATGAGCAAAGTTGACCATAGGTGGTACGAGCCTGGTAAACAGAAGGATGTTGGTGTCTAGTCCGGAGAGCTGGACGATAGCTATATGATGTGATTAAATCGAGCAGCACGCCATAGGCAGGAGTGAGACCTCACAGAGTCATATAATCTGAGACCGAGGGGTGTTTCCTGGACCGCTCGCACAGCGACGTATTCCAACCCGGATCAATACGGAGTAATCTGGGCTCTCATCAATCTAGGGCTTCTCAATGCAGAGGCGACTGTGTCTCTTGACGCACGTTATAGACACGCCGTCATATCACAACTATGGTACGGAGTGGTGGCGAATAGAGACCCAGTCCGACCGAGGCGGGACTCAACCTGTGTGGATTCCCAAAAAAAGAAGGCAACAGTCGGTTAGGTCGGCCAATAATTTGGAATATGCGGTCATCGACAGTCAGTAAGCAAGTCTTCAGCTGCACGATGGTCTCCTTCGGAGGGTCTAGGTCATTGGTTTCGGCAAATACACCGCGAGAAAGCTGGCAACAAGCTGGGCATGCAGTCCACGGTACCTATGTAGGCAACAATGTACAAATATAGATTTGTCATACCGGTGCCATTTCTTCCCGTAGTCATATATGCAACCCCCGGCCATCAAGATGGAATCTTGAGGCCGCCGTGCATCATACCTACGCGTAAGCAGGTCTACCCGTGCCCTCAGCGCCCGCAGCTGCGCCACGCTCTCCGGGCCGTAGCTCGCAATCACTTCCTGCCACGGCGCCGCATAGTTCAGATACAGATACAGGTCGTAGACAATGAGCTTTTTTGCGCGAGCCTCAACGTCGTCCATGAGCGCGCGCGCCGCCGCGTAAACCTGGCCGTCCTCCAGTGGTCCGCCAAAGACGGCGACAGCAGGCATACGCTTTTTATAAAGAACCTAGCAGATTTTCTCTTTGCTAGGCAAGAGTGCCTCTTTATACAGTGAAATACCCTTATTGCTATATTAACGGCTTGAAAAAAACTACTTAATGCTACTACATAGTATTTAGTAGTAGTAGATAGTATTCAGTACTACTATATAATATATAATACTACTAAATACTGTTTTTAAGTATTAATATAACGTGGATATATACTAAGTCGGACATAATACCGAGTCGGATAATTTTTCCTACCTAAGGGACTTTAGCTCGAAATATCTTAACTAATAACGTATTAATTTAATTAGAATAAGCTAACTCGTTATCGCTAGTTATTTCTGCAGCCTTTAGATAGGTTCGCATATTGTAGCCTATATTGCAATAGATAATATATTATTATAAACCTATTTATCTCTGTTTCGACGAACTACTATTTTTGTACTCTGTCGTGCACCTACCCTAGAGAGTCAAGGCTAGGTATTATAGTTGGATCACTGAATTCAAGATCAAGAGGGAGAAGATACTATATTCCCTAGGTAGGTAGTTTAGTCTCAAATTAATAGACGAAATAACGAACTAAATCTTAAAGAAGGAAAGAAAGCCTTCTTCCACTAAGTAGACCTCGGCCTGCCTTTTACTCCTATTAGCCTACTAACTAAACCGACCTCTAGTCTTTATAACCTTATAGGTCCAAGTTTATAATAACTATTCCCCCCTCTATAAGTAACCGTCCGCGGTTACTAAAGTTGCTGCAATATTTAGTATTATAGAGAGTAATTTATACTATTTTAGTAGTTAGAGTTATAACTGCCTAAGTTATAAGTTATAGGGTGCAGCGCTTCGTCTAGGGCCTAAATATATCTCGTCTGCTACCGTCCTCGAAATTCCAACCTCTCTTTTTCTCCTATAACTAGATCCCTCTAGTAATTCTATCCTTCCT
>MUZH01003980.1:0-33676 GCA_003012965.1 Juglanconis oblonga | reverse complement strand
AGGGACGGCAGCAGGTAACGAAGCAACGTTTAGAGGCAGAGCTCCTTCTAACGCTCTAGATAAACGTTAAATAGCATAGCGTATTATCTTAGAGGCTGCTTAAGACCGGTATAGTATTAATTTTTCGGATTTTAAGAGATCTATTAATTAATTCCCAGGGGGAGACCCCCTGGACCCCCCCTTTTGCCTGCGGCGCCTTCCTCCTTAATGCTCCTGCTCAGTTACGCCGTTAATATCGTGACCGTCCTTTACGAAGTACGTACCATCTAATGCCAAGAGGCTAAATCCCATCAGCCAATAGCAATATCGATACACCACTTTTGAGCAGCCAATAGCAATGCCGGATGTAAACCGGGGTCATGGGCCGTAAAGAAGAAGCACGCTTTACGGCTCGCAGAGCTCGCCTCCAAGCGTTGCTTCTTAATCAATAGTTTAATCGGACAGGCACATGATTTACTCTGTTGTTATTAAAGAAGCAACGCCTTACAGCTCGCGGAGCTCACCTCTAAGCGTTGCTTCGTTACCTGCTGCCATTAAGATGGCCAGCCCAGCGTACTCGGAGAAGCCTTAAGACCAGGATGACCGAGGAAATAAATCGCGTAGGGCCGTCAGTAAGAAATTTAGCGGAGCGGCCGATTTATTTTATGTCTGCATAGTTCGCTATGATGCAGTTAATCATTGCTCGTTTATGTTTTTATACGGTTCGTCTCATCTTGCTCGTAAATGATTTAGGGATCCTGAGGAGGTGGTGTTGTGGCACTCGCCTGCAAATTAAGCACCTACCTACCTCCTCCTAACATAGGGGTCTATGGCGCAGTAGTATCACTGTCGTTTGTTCCAATAGGTATTGCAGACGCAGGTCAGATGTTGCAGCACCACCACCAGGATAAGAGTAACACACCAAATCACGATAAACCGGTCCATAATAAGTAAATCAAAGGTAAACGGACGGAAGTTGACTACCCAAGCACACAGATGTGAAAAGAAACAAATTGGGTAGTGTACCCGGATTTAACATTTATAGCTGACTGGAACATAGCCAGTGTATGTCTACCTATCCAAGAAAAAGTCCATCCTTGCTTCGGCTTTTAATCTACATATGTCACTGATATCCTTTCTCGCTTCAAATATGGGCTGTAAAATCGAGATCGAGAATCCATTTCTCAGACTGGTCTGCATGCAGTCCCATTTTGATTTTGACTCGTACGCGTACGGGTACTGCTACTGTCGGGAATTATTCGCCAGGTAAAGCTCGTGGAAGGCGGACTACCGTTCAAGCAGAGACTGTGGGCGGTCGCACCCGAGGAGCTCGCCGTGTCCAAGGACTGCAACCCGGTCAAATCGATCAATATACTTGAAGCGGTGCAGGACCGAGATGACGATCTGATTCCGAAACTCTGTCTCGATCACCTGCTGCATCCAGATGGACTCAGTGTGCTCGTCAACGCTGAGGATTGGAGAACAAGTCAGCCCAGGTGTTGTAACCCGTGTTAAAAAGCGATATGCAAAAAAAGAAAAGAAGCACAAGTAGATTTCTCTTATCTGCTACTAACCTCGTCCAAGATCAGGACTTTGCTGGGTAGCAGAAGGGCCCAGGCCAGACAAAGAAGCTGCTGTGAGCCGTGCGACCACTCGGATACGACTAGGTCCGCATCAAGCCCGCCCCCAGCGCTAATTTTGTCCCAGAGACCAACCTTGTGAATGGCGTCCTCTATAGCCTCGTTGGAGCACCTTCCATGGGGGTCGAGACTGAACTTGATACTGCCAGGCAGGAAAAAAGGCTCTTGAGGCACAACGTTGATGCGCGAGCGGACGTCGTTCGGCAACAAAGTGACGATATCGATGCCGTCGATGGCGATGTGTCCTTCGCTCAAATCAATCATTCTTAGCAGAGCCATGAGTAGCGACGTCTTCCCGCTGCCCGAGGATCCGACGATGGCGACTTTCTCTCCTGAAGCGATGCTCAAGTTCAGGCCTGATAGGACGAGCCGAGCGCTTAGGTAGATCTGTACAATACCAAGAATAATCAGCAAGAGCAAGATTGATTGGGTCAAAATATCTCACCCGTAACAAGCCACGATGTTTCGGAATTCCATCACTCCCCGGGATGGCCAATCCGGCTCTGGTACACATGCGTTACTCTCGCTTCCGCTGGTCTCCGAAGGCGTATCGCGCACAAATGTCTGGACCCTCTCCACGGCCCCGATCGAAGTCTCCAGCTTGGTCCAGGCCTGAATGGTCTGCGAGAGGAGTGTGTTAAAGCGCAGTACGAGCGATAGCAAAACTCCGAGGGATCCACCACTCATGGGACTCATCTACAGCATAGCAATCATGATGATAATGACGGCGAGAGCTCCGACTGTCAGGTAAAGTACCAACACGAGCCACTGCTGAACGCAAAACAGCATGTAGAACGGTGCCTGGGACAGATCCAGGATATCTCGGAGCTTCTCGTGGAATGCGGGTGCCCATCAAAGGGCACGGATAGTTGTAACTCCGGAACCCGTCTCAATGAAGTGTTTAAACAGCGGCGCTTTTGCTTCAATTTCTAAGAGTCGGATCTGGCGTGACGTTCGTAGATAGTATCGCTGTAGGAAAAATAAGGCGACCACTAGTGCAGGAATAGTCACTGCAAGGTATTTCCCAAGAACAAAGATAATCAGAAGTTTCACAACGCATGAACAAGCTCCTGGGAGACACATATTTGTTAGTAAAATTGTTTTCGAGACAGACTTCCAATAAGAAGAAGAGGGAAAGAAAATGAACGGATACCGGTGGCAAACTGGGCCGCCTGCAGGGGGAGAGCGAAGTCGATGAGCTCCATGTCCTGGCTGAATCTGTTTGTAATGATGCCGACGTCGTTCCTTTGGAAGAAATAGAAGGATGCTCTACAATAACCGACTAATATTAGTAAGGTCTCCAGGCAAATATTATTGGAATCATCGACATGCCTCATTGTAGCCTCCAGGAGATTAGAGTGAAGTATCGCTCACAATATCAATGAAGAAGAACCTGCTCGTCACTATTTAGCCTAGATTCTTCTGTTTAAATCTCAGAGATGGGCGTAACGACTGAACATAATTCCCCTGCCACGCCCACATTCGCTAAAACAACGAACAGGGCACTCCGAGGTATAGACTGAGCTGTTAATTTGGATGCTCTTCAGTCGCCTCTGTCCATTTCTCCAGCCATATACCTGTCGATATGAGTTTATATGTTGGAAGGGTGGGTTTTCGAAAAGCGACTTACTTGACACATTGGAAAAGACAGCTGCCACAACAGAACTGACTATATACCAAAAGACCGAGAAAGCCCCAGCACTTCGACCGTAGTATGTATAAACTGACCAGCTTCCACGTTGTCTTTCAATATCTGGCTTCTCGTTAAACCCCTCTTCAGAGGCCGCAGGGGCTGGGACCATTAGGCCGATTATTGGGTCCGAATTGTCTGCTGAATTGTTCACGCCAGTCTGTGAAATGGAGGATGATGATTCAGACTCCAAAGTAGATTCATTGGCTTCCGTCATGCCGATAGCTGTCGGATACACCTCCTCGAGCGTCCCGCTCTGGACAAGTGTGCCCTCCTCGAGTACGAGGATGGTATCTATATACGACAGAAGACGCCCTGGATGTTGATATTAGCGTCGTGCAAACAAAGACAGCGATCCAGAAGGCCCTGGGCTTATACGTGCTGTCATTCCCGGGAATGAGCCAGACGGAACGTAGGGTTGGTATATAGAGGACAGTTGTCGCCGAGAAGTAGAGGACCAGGAGATCCGAAGGCTTTATTGAGCGCTGGTCTTCCAGGAACGACTAGAGTCCAGCTCCCAGGACAGCAGTCGCGGCAACCACACCAGAGGTGACCCATTGGCTGGTGCGCAGATCTGGGCTCTTCAGGCAGTACACAAAGAACAACAGGTGGAAGACAAAGAGCACGGCGAGTCGGCCCTGGTGATCATGAGCGAGTCAGCCCAGGGCGCGGTGGCAAACCTAGCATATTCTGTGGGCATTTCTGGCGTACCAATTTGCATAACGCCGACGATACGAGTTCACTTTGACAGGAGCCTTCCAGAGTGCGGGTAGCCGCAGTGGTAGCAGCAGGAGAAGCAAAGCAGCTGGGAGAAGGATGAAGAAGGCGTCCTCGAACAGGAGCGTAAAGTCGAAGGAACGGCAGACCACGTCGACACGGGGGCCGAACTGGTTATCTGCGTCCACGTCGCAGCCAGACCTTCTCATAGTGTCTCATCAGTAGGAAATCACAGATGGGCAACATGGATGGACAGAGTCAGATGTCGGGAGGCGGAAAAAGGCCAGGCCGAGAGAAGCAGCAGGTCAACTGGCAGAAATCCGTGCACATGTATGCACTTCCGAAGTGGGTCCAACTCTCTACCAACAGCAACTACGCTAAGCCTAAAGAGCGTTGGTGAGATTCGGGTGCCTAAGTACCTACCTACCTTAGGTACAAAGTCAATAGTATGAACCACTTGAGCGGGTCGGGTTGATTATAAGAACATTCCTAGTACTATGGTATAAAATCGAAGTCTGTCCCGGTCCGTCAGAATTCTATTTATACCCCGCCTTTATCGCTCTTTCTACTACTATAGTAGCTAAGAAATTTCCCGATTCATTCCCTCGGCCTCCCTGATCTTAAGGTTATTTCTAGTACGCTGGGCTGGCTATCGTGATAGCAGCAGGCAACGAAGCAACGCTTGGACGCGGAGCCCCTTGGGACGAATGCGGTTTTTAGAGGCCCCTTAAGGCTGGCATAGTATTAATTCTTCGGATTTTAGGAGATCTGTTAATTAATTCCTAGGAGGAGACCCCCTGGACCCCCCCCTTTTGCTTATCACCAAGTACGTACTATCTAATGCTACGATACTAAATCCCTATTAGCTAATAGCAATATCGATATACTACTTTTGAGCAGCTAATAATGCCGGATGTAAGCCGGGGTTATAGGCTGTGAAGAAGAAGCACGCTTTACAGCTTGCGGAGCTCGCCTCCAAGCGTTACTTCTTAATTAGTAACGAAGTTGGAGTTTGGACAAGTGCACTTTTCTCCCAAGCTTCAGTATTATCTGTGCTAACCACAGATGGTGTAAAAACGAGTGCGAGCCAAATGATGACTGCGTGAAATATCTTGAAATTCAGCAGCTCGATCAGCGAGCGACCTGAGGGCTGGATGCCAGCGAATAAGCGCGGGTCAAATCAACCGGTGTGATCTTTCGAATCAGGCAGGTGCTTGCTGATGAACGGCCGGTGTAGACTGGCAGCAATTGTCCTTTCTTACCTGTCAGGAATTACCTAGGAGGTAGCTTAGGATGGCTGAAAAACGCATGTTATACGTCGCTTCGATCCGGTTATCACACAGCTTTGAGGGTGGAGAGCACTGGGCCAAGGTCAAGTTGGAACACGACACATCAATGGCCGAGGCCAGCCCGGTTGTGACGATTCACAAGTACAGAAAATACCAGCGCAGGTCCGACATTCACATGGTTCCCAGTAACATGGCGGAGATGGAGATCTTGCCCACAGCTACACTCATACTGCCGAGCACTTGGCTCGCCCAATTGAGCAGCTGTACCTACGCGAGGTTGTCGGCGCCCAGCGCATCTACGAAAGTACGATAATGGGCATCGAAACGAAGTAAAGAAGCCGTGACCTTTGTATTGAATCCTTTTTTCCGGAATAAAAAGTCTATTGGGTGCTTCTAGATGCAACATCTCGACCTCAAACCCTGGCGGATTGGAGCGTAGAAAACATCGAGCAGGACTCAAGGAAACACTCATGACTTTTTTGTTGGCCGAGGTATATGCAAACGCGGTGGTTGACGGTGGTCCAGCAGGCTGGTAGTATCCACAAGCCCACTTTAGATATCGCTGTGCTATCATCGCAACCAACTGCGTCTGAGTAAATTAATGCTCTCAAAAGAGTAGCAAGTCCGGTAGGCTATTCGGAAACGGTCGTCCGCTCACCGATCGCGCTTCCTTGAGTTTTCCCAAATTTCTAGCGTGATCCTTGCATATGTTGCTCTTGCCTGGCGACGCTCCCTCACATGGACACAACCAGCACCGCGGAAGACGGCTCGGCAATGGCGAACCCTAGAATTGTGATCAAGCAGTTGAGGCTGCTGGTTGAGAATCCCGCTGCCTTTGGCGACGATGAGGTCTCCAGGCAACAACTGCTAAAGCTCACCCGCGAAGTCTCCTTTCAAGACCCGGCAGAAACTTGCTTAGGTACTCAGTAGGCACTCCTGCCCACTAACCCAGGGGCATATTGTCACTAACATATTTGTACCTCGCAGCCTCTCCCCCTTGTCGCTGCCAGAATCTTACAGGACAGAAACATCTTCGCCACTCTAGTAGCAAGCAAGGATGGTGGGGTTGACTTTGCCACTCTATCTGAGGCAAGTGGACTGGCACCTGACGTCCTCGAGTCCATCCTGGACTACGCTTGTTCTATGCGCCGCGGCAAAGCTGACCAATCTCCTTCTGGTACCACTGTTCACAAATGCCGTTACTCACTTCCACGACAACTGTCTACCGGGCTTCACAGCCCTGCACCGGACATTGACCAGTGCTGAAGACAGCAAATCGTCAGCAACGGCATTCCAACTAGGGCAAAATACGCCAGACGACTTCTACACATGGATGGAGACGCGGCCCATCCAGTCGGGAGCGTTTCACATATTCATGGACGCCCCATTTTCCAGCCTACCGACCAGGCTAGACGCCGTCTCGTTGGCTACCGACTTCGCACAGAGCGTAAGCCCTACAGACGTAGTCTTCGTTGATGTGGACGGTGGCAACGGATCGCAGTGTGCAGCGCTGGAGAAATCCGTACCGGGCGTCACATGCAAGCTAACCCTGCAAGACAAGCCTTACGTGCTGCAAAAAGCACTCATGGTGGACGGTATGGAAAAGATGGAGTATGATTTCTTCGAAGAGCAGCCGTTGAAAGATTCGTTAATAGGCACCGTTTTGCCGTTGTCCCTAAGTACACTGTGAAAGCTGACCAACTGTTCTCCTATCGCAACAGGCGCGCGCGTCTACTTCCGCCAGATAAGTCACAACTATGATGACGTGACCTGCATACGTATTCTTAGGGCCCAGATACTATAAGGCCCAATAGTGTGCTCCTGCTGGACGAAAAGGTCTTGCCAAACGAGAAAACCACCGCGGGAACACCAGGGTTCGAGTACAGTGCGACTCTGTCCATCGCGATGAAGGTCATGTTTGATTCACAGGAGAGTAGAGAGACGCATTCGCGGCGATTGCTCGACGAGGCAGGGTTTGTCATTTTGGATATTAGCAAATTCACCAAGTTTGATGATGCTGTGGTTATTGCAATGCTGAAGAGGAACTGATTCAGCTTAGAAGACGGCTTGTAGGAGGTGGATTTTGTAGTCAACTGTAAGTAGTCAAGATGTAGCCATGTTTGTTATTGACATCTTGTTACTCAGGTCCAACATTAACCCTTTCGTCCTCTTTAGACGTGTCTAACCACAGAATGTATAGTCACAAACGAAACTACTGTGAAGAAATAGGCTTACATAAGCTGTTTTTCTAGGCATAAAACCCTGAAGGCTTATACAGTCTTTTCAGACCTTTACATTAGGTACAGACAGCTAGCAGTTAGCCCATCAGATAAATCTAAGTAACAGATGGCACTAAATAACACTCCTTCTCTCGTTCTCTATGTCTGATTTCTCAACATCTACCTTGAGACTCTGTAATTGAGATGACAGATGCCCATCGGTGTTGGCTGCGCAAGTCGCAAATACTTGGGCACCGTCTTCACCATTATAACAGTCATCACAAAGTCAGGTGCCCTCGCTGCGGGTCCACTATTCACAGGCGTCTTTCGTGGGGGATGGGGCTACCTAGTTAAGAGAGACCTGGTCCGGCATGCCATTTCTTGTGGCCGGAGGATGCTTTGCGCTTGGCACCCTTTCCGCACTAGGGACCATTTCTAGCCAAAATCCCAGACGGTCTGGTGAAGTTTATGATTGATCAATATTGGATCTCGCAAGAGTGGATGAGCTATAAAATATAGATGTTGTTGTGGTATTTACGGTTAAAGCACCTAGTTTAAATACCAGCTGCCGCTATCCAAGTTCGTGTCTCGGACCGAGTCCACCCCTCCCTGCCCCATATACACGATCCACACTGACTTACTGTGCAACATGGTGCTATGGTGCTGGTCTTGGTATTGACGCGAGCAACGACACCCGCTAGGCCCATGCGAAAATTGCATGGCTGGGCTATCATGCGGACCTCCCGCGGCCCTTGAGCTGTTTTGGAGGGGGGGGGGTGGTAATCGCCTCCGTAGCCAGATACCAGACAAAGTCTCAATTTCTTGGGACTGGACCCCGAATGCCATGCCTTCCACAAAGATCTGTGGTTGAAAACCTAGATATCTCAGGGCAATACTACTCATCCATGTGCAAATACAAATCAATGGTTTGAATAGATTAGATTGAAGCCGATCTGACCCTCCTCGCAAGGAGTACCTATGTATATAGCAATCTTGGAAATCGTGCCTTTAAGAAGTGACAGTTCATGATAAGAGTTCACCAAAGAAAGATGACATGAACACCGAAATATTCCCTGGCAAACATTGTGACAATGCTTGGCACAAGGAGGAAAATTAGAGGCAGATACATGAGAAAGTGCCAGCGGAACAGTACCAAACGCCTTGCCTACTGAAGAGAGGAACCAAACAAGATGTTTTACATGTGATAATATAGGTGATGAACAGTAGTGTAAACTGGAACACATTTATTTTGACGGGAAACTTGTTTCCAGATGCCGACTTTGCCTTTGGGATAGGGCGGTGAGTAACCAGGGTAGGATGTACGAGCGAAATAAAAAGAGGCAGATGAGAACATATCTCAGCACCGATATTGTCAGGAGAAGAGGAAATATATCATCAAATCGAACAGCAACGCCTGATATCCGAGTCCTTCAGTCTCTCTGGCGCATACAGAGTGTATATATTGGATTTCAGCTGTGCAGGTTAGTCCCGGTGGCGAACACGAGCTCGCAAGTAATCGCCTACATGCAACTTATAATCGTCCCCAAATCTTTTTTCGCACAGCTTCCTGAGTGCCTCCTCATCTATACAGGAGCCCGCGATAACATTCTGGGCCTTGTGTGGCGGCGCTGCGGACTGGGATGACGTAGTAGATCGTGAGTGAGCCGTAGAACTGCGACGTGGGCCATAAAGAGCGAGTTGCGGCCGATGTTCGTAAAAATAGGAAGTCACACGTAGCATGGTGAGGCTTTTTTGTGGGGAGCTGTGTTGATATTTTGAGTACGACCGAGGGCAAAATGGATGTAGCCGGCGGTATATACTTGATAGTTTCGGGCCAAATCCTATGATGGATCATGCTATAGTGATCTCAGCCAGCCTTCAAAACTCATCGCCCACGTCCGGATGAGGCTCTGTGTGATTTATGGCGTCCGTTCTGTGGTCACCTCTGGATCCCAGAGCCTGTTTCTCTGCTACACAACATGCTGAGAAGGAGGGGCACATGGTCGATCCGTCGGCATCTGCAGTATGCTGGTGTGCGGTCATGGGTCAGACCTCCACCCTTCATTTTCAGCGGTATACCGGTCAGCACTATTGATATCTCCAGGTGGGTTCACGGATTATGTTTTGGATGGCTCGAAGTTCTAAGCCACCACGCCATGATCGATTTTGGCACACTCTATTGATTGCGCGCACCTGGGCGGCTGGCTCATTGGGTTACATTACATTTTCGTGCACATAAGTGCATGTGATAGCGTTATTGACAGGTGGGACAACAGGTTGCCCCAAGGATGAGGCACAGTCAGTCCGTGCCATGTCCGACACCTCCAAGCCCCGAGAAACCGAAAATTCATGAATTGGTCCGTATTTTTATTTTGAATGAGCTGAACAGTTGATTCATTTGTATTCTGAGGTTGAACAAGGTCGCCACGATTGATCAGGTACCAAAGCAGTTGGACCAGGCCCTGGATATAACTTCAGCCGTTACGCCCATGCAGTGGACTCGGGTCATCATGACATGTCACCACATATAAAAGCAGCTTTGCATAAACAAGTTTAGCACCGCGCGGCCATATCTCTTATCTTCCAATCAGCTATCATCGACCACCATCCTGGGTTACATCGTTACGCCCAACGCCATGCCGGGCGACAACACCATCCGGAATCCAGTCAACGTTGTCGGCGACTTCGACTCTAATCGCATTCACCTGGACTTGCGTTGGAGGTTTAGGGACCTACTCGCGCAAGAATCGGAAGACGATCTCAATAACAGCCGCCAACAATTCGTACCTCGAGGAACTTTGATCCGTATAATCGAATTCCGGAGTGTTTTAGAGCTCCTGATAGCGATTTCGGCCAACAACCATTATAAAGCAGAAGACCTACAGAAAATTGCGAGCCGCGTCTGCCCGGAGTCGGGGGGTTGTTTTTGCAAACGGGATTACTGTACCGGGGCGCGGATGTTATTCGCAACACTACTTCTTGTCGGCAGAGAAGACATTGCTCTTTCATTATACTCATCCTCAACCCCAAAGATATGCGACAGAACTTTGCCTTTCCGGCGCAATGCGTCTAGTGATGAAAATTCGTCAGAAATGCTAGCCTCTGTTCTCACCAAAGCTGAAAGTAAATGCTTTGAGTGCTTACAATGGCAAGTCCTGACGCCTTTCATTCGCAGGCTGAGTCCAGATGGCTTTGAAACCTTTCCCGAAGAGGCTTCTCTTCCCTGGAGCCAACTCGCCAATCCGGGGGCACGTGATGATATTCAAGGGGAAGTCACCGTTATACAAAAGATTCGGATCTACACCGAGAATCACAACCTGGTAGGTCAACCATATAGTGTCAGTGTACAAATAATGTACCCTAATTTCTGACACCCTTTCGGTAGACAAGGAAGAAGGATATTTGCTTTGCTTTGAAAGCTTTCACAGACTCAAGCTCAGTGGAGGCAAGAGAAGATATGTTCCGACGAGAAGTCTGTGCAAACAGACATGCACCTCAGCACAGCCATATTGTGCCACTCCTGGCAGGCTTCGAACATTCCCAGAAATACTATCTATTGTTCCCATGGGCACAAGGGGGCACTCTCCAAGATCTGTGGCAGAGTTACTGTCCCCGTGGTGTTGAGAATTCTTCGACGCCAACAGCCACCTGGTACTCAGAGAACTGGCTCCTACGTCAATGTTACGGCATCGCTGACGCTCTTGCAACCATTCAAGGGTTCCGCGACGATTCGAAGCATCCGGGATTTGAAGCCCAGTTTCATGCGGATGTTAAACCTGAAAACATCCTGTGCTTCGAATCTTCTGAAGGAGAAACGCCACACTTCGTCCTGAAGATTGCAGATTTCGGCGAGGCTCAGAAGGTCGGAGCTGACGGGACCCTGAATTCCGACAGAGCCCCACGTCCACATGTCAAAACCCAAAGACCACCAGAGAACGAGGGCTCGCTCAAGTACGATGTATGGTGCCTTGGCTGTGTATTTGTCGAATTCGTGACTTGGGCCCTGCTTGGTTGGCCCGGCTGCGCACGTTTTCGAGACGAGCGTTTCGAGGAACGAGATGACCCAGAAGTTGGGAAGAACCTCATTTGGGATGATATATTTTTCAAAAAGACTAAGGGTACACGGAAGCTGCTCTTCCCGCCGAAGTATTGTACGACTAAGAAGCTGGACTTCAAGGCAGCGCTCGCAACTACTACACATTCATTGCAGATTGCCTCACAGGTCAAAATTGGCTCTCAGCTCAAAGACAGTGTTGTTGTGGTAAGTACAAAAAGTTCTCAACTTCAGCAGCCAGCAGGAATCATGAAGCTAATATTTACAAGCACCTGAGAGACCTGAAAAAGATACAAGGATGTGGCAGCAAGCTTCAAGACCTACTTACCTTCATAGAGGGAAGCATGCTTTCTGTTCAAGTCGAAACACGGGCGGATGCTGGAAAAGTGGCGAGCTTCCTCAAAGAGCTCGTTGACCTGTATTGAGGCTTTTCAGTTGCTGCGAGATCATCACACGCAGTTCCACACTCCATTTATTTGCTAAGAATTATCCATTGTCCTGGGAAATAAAATTCGGTTAGATCGTTCAATTTTATCTATAAAAAGCCCGCGAGGATATTTTCTAGACCCTATCAATGAGCCATTCTTCAGACCAGTGCACCTAGGACCGACAACTCTGAGCTCCACCTAGGAAGACCTGCGTAATCCATATGGGCAACACCAAATTGGCCTTGGTGGATACGCTGCCTTACTTATCATTGTTCTAATCTGAATCTTCGTTCCCATCGATCTGACGTTTCATTTTCCTGTTGTAGGCTTTCAACTTCTTTTTGATATCCTCTATTTCGTACTGTTCAAATGTTACTACAGCTCTTATCTAAAATTCGAAGCTTCGGAGGCTTACGGGTTGGAGCTTCCGTGGAAGCCGCAAAAGAAACTTATCCCCATCTCGCTGTAAAGTGACTGATTAGCTTGCCAGTGCTGTCTGCTTGGACCATCAACGGAGCACTCTTGCCTTGATGTTATCCTTGATGTCCTCCTCTGTGAACTTCAGATCTTTCAGCGCCTCCACTAAAGCGTCCTCGTGATCATATCGATGCACAATGATGTTGTTTTCATTGAATTTGCTTGTGTTTTCAGCCATGTTGTGTGTGCTTCGTCCGAACAATCTTTTGAGGAATGCGAAAGACATTGCAGTTGAAATTGAGACTCTTGACGTCGTGGAAGCGTTGCAAGGCAATATATATATATAAGAATTCCCTTCTCTATGCCCAGGGGAAAGTATCTCATAGAGCCTTGCAATGCAGAAGCATTGACCTCCGGTTTTTACACTTGAAAGTGACAAGGCAACCAGCACGGTGCAGCGGATTGAGTCTGGTTTACACAGAATGGTCGCTTTGTTGCGTCAGATGAAGTTTGCTGCTGCTGCCATCCATGGATGACATGACAGCTGGGGTAATCTCTTCGCCTCCAGCCTCGTTTGTATACTTGTGCACCAACATGCCATGCCACCCAAAACAGATAGTAGGGAAGCCAGGAAGTCGTCAGCAAACGCCTTACTCATACTACTCATGCTTCGCCTCTGCATTACCAGAATAGACTCGATCGACTGCATGAAGATGAAGCTTACTTGGAGGTCGACTCTACCATGGGACTGGTTATATGTACCTACCTAGTGCAGCCACATTCTGCATCAGGTGTCTCCATACATTAGCGATGCGCCCAGCCGGTATGCTGCATGAAACGTGGTAAGTCCTCAGAGGTCTGAGAGTTATTCTACCTACTCAGCCTCTGGTCTGGGCGCTGTCTCCATCTGTTGTGTAATCAATACTGTGTTCCATGGTTGGAAGGGACGGATCCGTTCGGACACCTTCTTCCACATGCTCTGCCAGTGTAGGGTGTGGCCCGACTCGCAGGACTGCCGAAGTGATCCTTAAAGCCATCAACGTGCTCAGCGGCTCGGCCTGTCCGTTTCTTGAGTTTTTGCCACCAAATTCACATTTACCTTGAAGTGAGGGATCATCACCCGTATTTTGGAAGTCTAGGTTGGCTCCTGAGGCCAAGCGTCCGAAGTCAACATGAACTGGTTGAGCCGCAATACGAAGTTCAAAGAAGCGGACAGCAAAGGCTTCGGCTTCCATGACAAGCAACCTTGCGAGATTCACACTATTAAGATTCAAAAAAATGAAACGGTCTGTCATATCTGAGTGACTCAAACAGAAGATTACTTTGGCGAGGCACTGACTTTCCCTGTCTCCAGAAGGGCAAGGTGGTCTTCGACTCAAAGGTTATTAGGTCTGCAGACGAATATGTTGCTTGGACAAGAAAAGTAAGGCAGAAATCCATATATGTTTAACCATCTATAATTCAGTCTGTATGTCGCATGATCTGATGGAGAAGAAAAGGTCCGTTCATCAATGCCAGACGAACATGACCCCACGCTTCTGCTGGCCATACACCAACGATTAGAAAAACCGCAGAATACATTGAAAGCTACCGCTCTTCCCTACAACTATAAGGCCTTCGTCGAAGCCTGCGCGCAATTGTGTCAGCATAGGTCGCTGGCTGGCACCATTGCCAGAGACTCTACTGCTGTATTCAATAGCAGGCCTGTGGTGTGGGAATCTGGGACTCCAGGCCCCTCGCGAGGTATGATACCATCCCGCAACTAAAGATCTCCTGCTTCCGAATTATCCGTGGTATAAAAGTAGGGATTTTTTATTAACACACCTCTGAAAGTATATCACTGCAAGTCGGATACCCTGTCCCTTCCGAAAGGTGAAGATATTGTGCTGTCGGCCACTTGCTTCACAGAAAAGCCCCTTATACTAGCAGTGATGTATGGCTGTACGGATGATGTTCGTGAGGACATTGAAGCTTGGCTAAAGCATGTTAAAGACTCAGTATTCCATCCGCTCGTACTCCCTATGCTGTTTGTGGAGCTAGAGCGTGGGAGGCTACTGGATGCGATGGATGCCAAGTCAACAAAGCTTGACCAAAGAATTCTGGATATGAAAACCAAACTCAGGAATGAAGGGGTTGAGAAACGCTCTCTGTTTCCAAAAGACGATGAAAAAATCAACACAACAACGTTGACAGAAAGAGACTGTGAGGCCCTTGACTTATGGCTGTCGATCAGTCAGCTGAAGAATGGGCTTCATACTCTGCTTTCCCTTCTTGATTCGATGAAGGAACATCTGGGGGGCCTATCACAAATCAGTCCAAGCGTCGATGAACAAATATCTGCCGTTTACCCAGAAGAGAGGGAGAGTGCTGAGTATATTGGTTCAAGATTGCAGCAAATGATAGCTGAGATTAACACCAAGTTGCGAGGCTGCGAGCGCCTCCTCGAAGGCATGAATCTGGCCATGCAAATGGTACGCTGGTTTCAATGCATGTCAAGTTGAAATAACTGATACAGTGCTGACATCCCCTTCAGGAGAGAGATTACTATACAAGGCAGGACGCAAGAGCAAGTTATTCTCTCGCACGTGTGTCAAGCCGGGACGGCAGTGCGATGAAGCTCATTTCCAGACTGGGGATGTTCTTCTTGCCCGCAACATTTCTCGCTGTAAGTTTATTTGAATCATGTGGGAAAACGTAATTACTACGGGGAAGACCAAAAAAACTAAATATCATGAAAAGGGACTCTTCTCCATGGGCTTCTTCAACTGGACGCCCTCGGATAATCAGAAGATTGTTTCACCCTGGATAGCGTTGTATTTAGGACTCGCTACGCTCTTCACTATTCTCACCTGGTTATATCAAAAGCAGATAGATAAGGTGAGCACGGAAGAGAATCGACAGGTGCTCAAGGATGTGCAAAGCGATACAACTTCGATGGTATGAATTTATGGAGCTCAGGACTAACAAGATTGTTGCCATTAAGGCAGAAGGGGATAACTGTAAGTTGGTACCTTGGTAAATGCTCAACGGGAGATTCCAACAGATCATTTAACTGTGGTTGCTTTGACGTTAATTCTTCTTTATGACCGGGAGATATCGCAGCGTACCCTTCCAGGGTTATGATAATATTTCGAGTTGAATCTTATTCGATCGCCCCGTGAAAAGGCTTAAAGTAACTCCTTGATTTAGTATGTTTTAAGCAGTATAGCGATAGGTATAAAGATCGGCCTGCTAGCAAACTCCTACAGAATTATTATCTTCTTTTCGTAATAATATATATCCCCTTTATAGGAGACGCCCTAGTTATAAAATACTAATTTACTAAGGATAAGATCTGCTAGAAACGTGCTATTAGGGATAAAACTAGGGCTCCAGTCATATTATTTTATATTAGGTATACTATTTTAACTGCTTCTAAGTTTCTTATCTAGTCTTCTATTTTGCCTTAGCAGATAAACTAGATAATTTCCTTATATTTAAAAATAGCATCCTCCCACTTCGATAATGCTATTCTAAAGCTTTCTAGATACAAAGTCTTTTTTTTTTAATTTTACTTAGCTTATATATCCCTTTCGCTTTAACTAAACTTAGAAACTTACTAGAAGTCTAGACTAAAGCAAGAAGGTAATACTTTGCTTTATTATTATTATTAAGACTGCTTATTAATATACTAGAAATCAATAAATTTCGTTGCATTTAATATCTATATCAGGACTATATCGATAGGTTCGAGGGAATAGCAATATTAGGCGTCGAAAAGGGCTGCTCTAGCAACTAGGCAAGACTAATGCTAGGGATTAGCTATATTAAGCTAGGAGAATATAGAGGCATAGACGACTTAGACATAATTAAAGTAAGGAGAGAAGGGAGACCTAAGTATAATCGAAGTTAGGGATTAGCTAGGATAAAGGATATCTATCGAAGATAAAAGAGGAGAATACTAATATAAGTGTCACGATACAGCATTAGCGGACTTAAGAGCATAGTTAAGTAGAATGTATCTGTAAGTCTTTTCGTTAGAGAGAAAAGAGAAAGATCTAACTATCTGTAGCTTATAGAGTAGAGCCTTTATAAGTAGCTGCCTGCTAGGGATAGGGTTCTACATAACGTTTAGCTTTATCTGCTAGGGTTAGGGGTTCACCCCTAGCCCTGAGATTTTAAGAAGCTATATTGTTACGTTACTCCGCTCTCTATAGGGAAGGCTGTTAGCTAATGGAAAAATCTATCTAGTCCGGAAAAAAAAGAATATAATATAGTAAGAGGCTTATTCGAAACCTTAACCTTTTAGTAGCTTTAATTACTTTCTAGGCAGAGTAGGGGTACCCTTAGTTATACTACTCGGCTAGGGGCCCTAAACCCTAGCTCTATAGTTGATGTAATCGGTAGGACTAGTATACTCCTACTTATATAGCCTGTCCGCTTTAGCGCTTACTTATTTCCCTGCCTATCTCTTAATTTTACTTATTCCTTAGTTTCGTGTCTTTTTATATCCGTATAATTCCCTCTTTACTACTAACTAGTAGAATAATCAATTCCAAGGTTGCATATTCAGTTGATGTGCCTATATGGGAGGGATGTGATATTATACAAAACATCAGTCCAATCAACAACAGACTGTTCATCCCGTCATCACCAACCCTCCCGGGGGGGACCTACTGATCTGGACCAGCACACGTAACGTTCAAACAAACACAGCGTACTAGCACATGGCAAAAATGTCGTAAGAAACATAGCAGGGGTCTCGACATTACCCGCCTCTGAACCAAAGATAGGTTTAATTCCGGGGTCAGTGCCAATTTACATGGCGATCGCCCGCGAAAGCGCCCACTTCCCGAACGCCAAGGAATAGGGGGTTGTGAATGATGCATACGTAGCTACTATATACCTTTACTAGGTAGGTAGGAGGAGCACGAATCGCCCAGACAGGAGCCTGATCCTGGTTACCCCTGGTTGTGCACCGTCCACCACCTTCTCCATCAAGAGAATGATTTTAAAGTCTATGAGCATGATTGGACCGCTTACTTTCGGTGGTCGTTCACAGGCCTTGCAGATAAGTAACCACGTAAGAGTGATTGCGCGGCTTTGTAGCAATCTAGATGGAAAATCCGGGTGATGATAGCGATTGATGCCCCGGTCGAGGTCGACTTCAGAGGGAAGATCACTAATGACATCTGTCTGTATCCATTGCCATGAATTGCGGGATCTTTCGGGCGTGACATGTCCGAAGATGTGATTTTGACACGGCTGAGATTGTCGAGATGCGAGGGATATATAGTGTGCGCTGCTGAGCCCAGCCCCTTTGCCTCTAAGCTAAGTCTTCCGTGCACACATCTCAGTCTCTCTTCGTTCCAGCTGAATCCCACCCTCGGCACGAGCAGTGCATTCGAGAAGTTCACTATGGTCTACTTCAGCAGGCAAGCCGTGGCTGCCATCATGGCACTGTCCTTGACTTTGCCAACACTTGCTCACCCTGGTGAGCAAGTAACAGAGGAGTCTGTCAAGAGGGAGATGTCACTGAGAAATGCTCAGCACGCGGCTGCCTCGCGCTCCTTGTCCCAGTGTCAAAACTCACTCGCCGCCGTTGCGTTGAAGAAGCGGACCGTAGCTCGGCGTGCGGAAAAGGCCACCAAACTTCGTGCGGAGCGTGGACTCACAAAACGTACGTTTTCCAGCCTGTCCTTCTAGTCTTACTTGGAATATTGACGTATGGTACCCAGAGCCTCTCAAGCACCAGAAAAAGGACCTGGACAGTCTGGAGCAATGGGCTACTTACAGCCACAACGAGACCGGCTCAGCACTGAACTACACTCTAGACACCCCCGAGGATACCATTTTCGCTTCAAACAACACATGTGCTCTTGTTCCCGAGACTACAGTCGGCCCTTACTATGTCACTGGGGAACTGATCCGCCAGGACATCACTGAGGGCCAGGCCGGAGTTCCGCTGCATCTTGACATGCAGTTCGTCGATATCGATACTTGCGAACCGGTCTCGAACCTTATCACGGACGTGTGGCATTGTAACTCGACTGGTGTCTACTCTGGCGTTTCTTCTGACGGTGAAGGCGGTCTGAATACCACGTTGTAAGCGAAGCTCTCGGGTTGTCACTTGACTTGCATTTAAGAATAACTGGCTGATTTGGATTTCCGCTTCTAGCATGCGCGGTGTTCAGATCACGGATGACGACGGAGTCGTACAGTTTGATACCAAGTTCGCGGGACACTACGACCGACGCGTCACGCATATCCACGTCGTCTCGGTGACCAATGGCACTCTTCTGCCAAACGAGACTTTTACGGGAGGCACAACGGTATGAAACCCTTTTGAGAATTTCCATTCCCTTTTGGGCTATCACACGATAGGTTGCAGTCTTCCTGTCCTCCACAGCTCGAAGCTCAAAAGCCACCCAATGAAACTGCTTTCCTCAAAAATGTACGACGGCAGATAAGGACTGATACCCAATGTGACAGCTCCATATCGGACAACTCTACTTCGACGACACCCTGGTCAAGGCAGTCGAGGCCAACGCGCCCTACTCCTCCAACACGATCGCTTACACAAGCATGGAGGACGATGGGTGGATGCTAGACGAGGCGACGGCAGAGTACGACCCATTCGTCGAGTACGTGCAGCTTAGCGAAGACTTGCAAGACGGCCTCCTGGGCTGGATCACCATAGGCCTGGATCTGAGTAGCGACCATACGTCGAATCTGACTGCTGCTGCGCACTACTATGCCGGTGGTGGTGTGGATGCTGAGTCGGGCCGGGGTGGCGGCGGTGGTCCTGGTGGGCCCCCCCCCTGAACCCGGGTGATTAAGGTAGGTAGTTGCTATACTTGCTATATCCTCTTCGTGTATTCAATTAGTTGTCCTACCCGCCAGCCCACTATTCTTTGATCTGGATCTTGTATGTGATGATGATGTTTCATCTTGCAGGCTCCAAAAAGTAGAATGTTGTCACCATGGATGATAAAATCGCCCATATTCGATGCAACAGAGGCCCCTAGTTGATATGCAAACCTAGATGTATTATGCTACTATCAACTTAGAACACTAAAACTCTGAAAAAAAAAACCCAACCATAGGCATCCTTATTCTAAGGCCAAAGGTGCATGTGTGATACCTCACATACACCATTCTGCTGATGTGACTCAGCCTGATGATTTCTTAGGAAGTTAGATGGATAATCTTGTGTTCTGTTCTCTTGTGAGTCCAATTGTTCCCGAATGTGCTGTTCCTAAATGAACAGAACAAGGTTCGCCTCTACTTGCAATATCCCACAATCATGAACGGGAAATAATGCGAGTGTAGGAATGTCTAGTGTCTAGTACAACTCCTGCGAAGTTGCAGTGAATCAACGGCCTTGCCTACCGACTGCACCTTCAATTCCACAACGTCCGGCCGACTTATTGGCAAAGATGGCATCAACGCTGTTGCCGGTGCACATGGTGCACCGGCCACAGCTGTAATAAGTAGAAAGACGCCACAGATACTACAGACGCAACAAAGACGGCAAGGTCCCGCAGTTCGAGTCCGATTTTCCAGGAAGATTTTCATCCAAATACTAGATCCCAACACCATACGACAACTTCCAGGCCAGCGAAGATTTACAAAAAGAGGAAAATCGCAACCACTGCTCTGATGGATCTGAGATACACACCTATATAGAGACACACTTGATACATCCAGCTGCTCTTCTGATACAGCTACAGATACAAACGGGGCAACATATACCTGAGCTCATGCTCCGCGTCAAGCACCGCAGGAAGATGAATGACCAACGCCCGCAACATCACTTTCGAGAAGAGGGGCAAGCAGATCAGCATTGAGGGCGGCTCCCGGCCGTGACGAAGGACGCCTACAGATCTCCGAATAGGGGGGTGTCCGTGATGGGGCACCCGAAGGTGAGGGCGTGGGCGGAGGCCACTCACCTATCTTCCAGCCAGCCAATGGTTCAAGAGTGTGGTGCCGCCAACTCGCGACGACGTGGCGATGACTGTCGACAAATGACCGTCGACCAGCTGCAGACGATGATCTACCAGCAATGAATGATACCAGTACAGTGGATTGATTAGAGAGAGTTCGGGGAGGGGGGACGAGGAGAAGAGGAATCGGAAGACTGAGAGGCGGATTAAGACAAGACAAAACAGAAAAGAGGGGGAAAGAAAAGATGTCTTTCTTTAGAAAAAAATACCATCCTTGGTTTTTGTTCCTTTTCTCTTTTCACTCAATCACATGTTTGTATCATCTCTTACTAAACGCTGTCTTCATTTTCCAGTCTCAATGAAGCTAGTCAAGAGTTCTTGTACCAGCCCGTATCGTATTCCAGCCAAGTGTCTCTTCGACTACATTTCAAATCCGAAGACAATATGCACTGCCCATATGGTATAGATCAGTCGCAACGTCTGCGCTTCAAAACGAACTTAATACGTATATCGGAACCCGTGCTGGTAGTCCTCGTCGCTTGTCTCCAGCTCCTTCTCGCCGCGATCTGCTCGTCGGTTCTCAATCCGGAAGTACACCGTGAGAATGCTCACTAGCACGATGTTCAACAACGTGCACGCAATACACGCGTACAAGCCGGGATGGTACGTTGGCTTATCCTGGTTTCTGTGGATGTGTCAGCTGATGAACATTAGAAACACCCATGCAGAGCAGGTAACTCACCTGAACACCAAACTACCCGCAATCCCCCCAATGCCTCCAAACCCAACCAACGTCGCTGAACAAAACGCCCGTTTCCACTGTCCGCGGATGTTATTCGCCTGGTAGCTCATCGTTGCCGGCACGTTCGAGTTCGCCCCGGCCGTCACCAAGAACACGCCGAAGTACTTCACCGCCGCGCTGCGATGGAAGCCCATGATGGGCAGCCCGATAATGCACAGCAGCATGTTGATCAGGATCGGCACGCCTCGGACCCGGAACCGATCACCCATCCACCCCGTGCCGTACATGACGATCCCCGCCAGGACGTACGGCGGCGCCACGAGGCACTGCGACGCGCCGACCGAGAAGCCCAGACTCTCGTTGAGGATGATGGGCAGGAAGTACGCCAGCGCGTACGTGATGGTGGTCGTGTTGAAGAAGATCAGCGCGTAGCACCAGATCTTCCAGTCCAGCCCGGCCTTCATGAACTGGCCCAGCGCGAACGCGTGGATCTTGGCGTCGCCGCGGTCGGCGTTGACGCGCGACACCACCCACGCGCGCTCGCGTTGCGATAGGAAGTGCCAGGAAGCGCGCTTGGAGTCGGGGAAGTCGACGACGCCCCAGTAGCCCAGGATGCCGACGACGCAGGTGATGATGCCGAACATGATGAAGATCCAGCGCCAGCCAGACAAGCCCCCGACGTCGTCCATCTGCATGAAGCCGTATGCGAGGATCCCGGAGAAGGCAGAGGCAATGCAGCCTAACAAATAGAAAACAGAGTAGCGCTTTCCCATCTCGACTGAGTGGGCACTGTCAGTCACACCATTGAAGCCGCAAGTGGGATGATGGGTTGGAAATGAAAAGAGGTTCACTTACATCGAGTATACCACGTGCTCAGCAGGTATACGCAGGACGGGAAGAAGCCAGCCTCCAAAACTCCCAGGATGACTCTCAGACCAGCCATCTGCTCCCAGTTCTCCACGAAGCCCATCCCGATCATGCATGCTCCCCACAGGGCTGTGATGGCTGACAGATGAACTCTTGGTCCGATATTGCGAACAATCACGGTTGATGGAGGTTGGAAAATAATATAGGTGACGAAAAACACGAGCGTCATGATGGACTTGTCTTGTCAGCCCCAGGCACGGCCAGCATTCAGGGCTCTTACTCACGTATCTCTCCCCTATCAGAACTAGGTCCTTGCCCATTCCGGCAATATTCGCAGCACCCAGGTTCGTCCGGTCCATCAATGACACACAATACATGAATCCGAGGACCGTGACCAGGCGCCGGTCGATGCGCCAGATGATGCGCTTCTCTTCTTCAGGGGTGAAGTCATAGCCTGGCTCAGAGGTGTAATCGACGGGGTAGGCAGTTGGGCCGTCGGCCTTGTCCTCGATCTGGTCGACAGGCAGCACCTCGCTGCTGTTCTTCATCTTGTTCGTGTCCCGGGCGTCGCCACAGGAGAGGTATTCGATGAGCTCAAATTCCAAAGGAAATCTGCGAGCCGGCAGGATGTCGAGTTGGAGTTTGTAACTGAAGACTTGGGCATACAGAAATGAACTTTGGCCCTGTTATAAACCGGATTTTTGGCTCCTCTGGAGTCCGGGGCAAGCTCTGGTTGTAGAGAAGCGAGGTCGATCCCTCGGCAAGCGCGCCGGTGGCGTCGACACACAGACGTTGGAAATACGGGTAACGCGGGGGTCGTTCACCCAAGATGCACGATCAGCCTGTAGAATGGGAGATACCGCTTGTCGGTCAAGGTGTCAAGACGACGACGGGAGGGCGGCTCTTTTGTAAAGCTTCCACAGCCCCTGGTCTTGTTATACTTTCCCGGACCCTCGAAGCACAGAGATCTCTGCGAATCCTGCTGCCATCCGATACCCCGGATGTGTGCCCCAACCTGGGTATGCAGGTGGTCTTGGCCTCTTGGGACACCAGCCGTCCTGCGAAGCCAAGCTCTGGGGTTCCTCTTGGCGACTGCCGCGCGCGGGGTAGTCCAGCTCACTTTCTGGGGAATTCTGGTCCCGTGAGACAGTCAACCCTTCGGTCAAGTGGTTCCCAGTCTACTCTGCAGGTGGGTCCCGCTGATATATGTGGGTAACGAATCGCTGGCAGTGCTGCAGCTGATGAGTCCGAAAGAACAATGTTGGTAGGTGTTACACCGTAGGTGTTACACCGTGATGATGACAAAATGAAACACATAGGTACCCCAAGATACGACTTGGTGAATCTTGATGCTACAGTAGATATAGTGATACAAATGATACAGTAGATGCGGTGATACATAGACACTGCTGAGTACTACAATACCCGCGTGGGAAGGTTTCGCTGGGTTTTGCCTGTTCGGGATGGCAGTCTTCGTCGTGAGTTTTGGGGCCGCTGCCGAGGTCGATCGTCATGGAGTTTTACCCGAGGCGGGGGTCTTTCCAGGGAGGGGTTCTCTTGACCGTGACCGTCATTCCGGGGACATGGGGGGAATGCAGGATGCTAGGATATTGACCTCCACGTTCTCGGAGGTCGACCTTTGCGCGTTGAGCCGAGGCATCGTCCCTGACTAGATGCTCAGAAGAAGCGATTGGCGGGACTGCAAACCTAGGGAATGGTCGTCGAGGCGGCGACGCCTCGATTTCAGCTTGAAGATACAATCCCCGAGGTCCTTTCTGGGACACTAGAGGGAACTAGGCCCCAAGTTTGAGCATAGCTGAGCGACAAGATCGACGCCAAAAAAATGCCAATACCTTCTAGAAGGCGGGGATGAAGCTAATGAGCAGCTTGAAATTCCCCTTCATCAAGAAACGATACTAATGTACAAGGTCCGTCCCTACCTAGCTGGTACCTAGTCATATTCAGCTCATGGGAGCCACTGGTGTTGCAGAACCACCAACTCGTGGACATGCTATCTAGTAACACAGTAATTCCTCTTTTCCAACGCCAAACCCAAGAGTCCCAGGAACCCTCTACCCAACAAGCGCAAAGGAGACTGTCTAAGTTTCTCGGCTCCTCCTCTTCACCCTATCCTCGATCACCGCGGGGCTCTCCTCCCTCACCCTCCGCGCAACCAACCCACCGGTTAGCAACGCGCACGCTGCCAACACCTCCGGGATCAAATACAGTCCCACCCTAAACCCCCAGGTGCCACTCGCAGGGTTCATATCCATGTTCTTGCCAAAGAAGTACGCCGTCGACCCGATCATCCGGATCAGCAGCAGGGGGCACGCGACTGCCACCGCGACCACCAGCCGCTGACCCAGTCGCTGCTGCGTGTCGCGGGGCTTCTTGCCGAGGTAGGTGACCAACGCCCCAGCAAAGACGAGGGTGATGACCAGCAGCAGGATTAGCGCGCCGCCGCCTGCGAGGTGCCAATCTTGGTTGAGTTTCGCCGGGTCGGCTTGGTCTTCTGTGGACTGGAGGCCTGAGGCGCCAGATGCGAGAAGGGCGACGGCGGCGGCGACGACCATGTGGAATAGGACCACAAAGATCAGGTCAATCTTGTTTTTGTCCGGGTTCCTGTCCAGAGAGAGAAGGTAATAGCGGCTGTGAACCGAAGCAAAAGTCAGTATTCGCATAATACGCCATGGACTTCGGCTCTTTTTTTTGTTTTGGGGGAGGGGGATATTTACGCCTCATGCAGCACACCACCAACAGCTATGGTCAAAGGTGACAACCCTACACTGCTGATGGTTGCCGCACCGCTGCTCTCTGGATTGGAGATCTGCAGTGCGCTGCCCAC
Organism: Juglanconis oblonga; assembly: GCA_003012965.1. Taxonomy (NCBI): domain Eukaryota; kingdom Fungi; phylum Ascomycota; class Sordariomycetes; order Diaporthales; family Juglanconidaceae; genus Juglanconis; species Juglanconis oblonga. The sequence continues at coordinate 8,864 of MUZH01003980.1, read as the reverse complement.
GATCCGTAGACTGCAGAAGATGATAAAGTATCCCCAGCCGATCCATGCCATACCCCCGAGACCATGCTTGAAGGTGGTGTATGCTGCTGGGATGACCAGTACGAGGTAGATAGCTAGCACGGCAGCTGCGTATGCTACGTCTGCGCTCGCCATGGTGATAATGGTCGGTGAAAGTGCTGGGTTGAGTGATTTTTAGAGCTAGTACTGAGCTCGGTGCAGTCTCTTGCTGAAGGCTCGGGAGAGAGCGAGCTGTGTATGTAGGGATGGAGCTCGTGTGTTGGTATATGCTGTGTAATGCTGAACTTGAGTGGTGATGCTGGTAGCACGTATGTGGGTCCTTGCTGCGGTGTGGATTCTGGTGAGTATAATTCAAGAGATACCAATGACACTTCAACGGTTCCTCTTCCTCTCTTTATACACCACCGGTCCACCGCCATCTTTTCCAACCGGAGGCCTAGGGGGGATCACCATAGCGCAACATCATTCAGCTGGCCTCGCTCGAATTTTCTGGAGACCGCCGCGCTCTAGTTCAGGCGCAGCACATTGCTCGTTCACGATTCTCACCAAACCACTTCGGCCGGCGCGTCTCATTGTGCAGATCTGCTGCGTAAGCTGATGTCCGTCAGAGGTCTGGATGCCTGACGCGAGGAGATTTGATGCCTCACACGAGGAAACTTGATGCCTCACGCGAAAGCTGTTAGTGCCTGACGCGAGCCGCCCCGCACGGAGCACCGCCACATTTCCCTTTCTGGAAGAGCGGCTCCTTCTGATTGGCTGCCGTGCAAGCTCGCGGCCTCAGCCCCCGCAGGTCCACAACGGCCGAAGTTTATCTTGACGACATGTTGCTGTATCCCCTTTGCCTCATTTCGGCATGAATCCTCCTGACCAGCTCAAACGACATGGCCATAACGACGGCCGATGTCCATCGCTACCTCCTTTTAGGATGCCCCTCCCCCAGCACTGCCGTCTTTAGAACACCAAATCCACTTCAGCCCTACAGTACAGCCTTCTGCCTGGACTTAGAGCCTGTAAAGCCAGCCCACCCTCATCTCACCCAAACCCAGAAAACATCTTGCTCCGTCTTGGTGGAGCTGATGACCCGAGGACCACCCCACGAGCCGGACGACATGCTGCTTCTTGGCCCGCTACTAAGATCGCTTTTCTTTGGCACCCCATACCCAAATCGTCCTTCAATGTGGCGGCATCAGCAGGAACATCACCGAATCTCCAGCTACCTCCGAGTGAAGCCTATCGCCGTCCCGGGACGCACCCATACCGATAGCCGCGAACCAGGACCCTGCCGCGACTACGGCTGCTATTTTACCACATCTCATCACCTCTGCCAACACCGGGAGTCGGGCTGTCCGCTATATTCGCTGGTGCATAGTCGATAGATCCAACTCTCCGCCTTTCCATGTACAAATACACAACCCAGGCAAAGGCAGTCAACAAAGCTAATGTCGCGGGCTACATACACGACAACACACCCGGGACTCCTCGTACCACCGTCGCCCCTAAAAAAAAGAGAACATACCGCTTCAACGCCACGATGCTCGGTAAGGTACATCAAACTATCCATGTCCAGGCTGTCCGTGAAGTTCTTATCCGTAAGATCGCTCGAGACACATAAATACCCGTGCCAAAGATGCAGGCACACTCCATTTGAACGCGACAAATAGGTGAACCGTGCCAGAACCGAGAGCTCTTTTTCATTTCACTCTTATTTAACAGAAAAAGCAGCGGAAATGAATTTGATCAGTTGTTTCTTATATACTAATGCGATCTTTCAAATTGCCGTAGACACACATGGGTAGCAGCGCCTAGCTCGTCCCTGAACACCAAGCCAAACTCCATCGCCCATTCGACCACGCGGTGGACTCCCACTTGCGGCCTCCGACCGAGGTCGAAGTCATGGTCATCCACAATAAGTCCCTCATACTGCTACCGTATATTTTCGAAGGATATGTAGTCCAGTCACGTAGGCCACCGTCCCCTCTGTCAGCGGCTTGAGTATTGGGTGCGCATTATTGGCAAATCAACGAGTTGCTCATGAAAGATGCGTAATTCCAAGCTCGCCAAGGTAGATCACTTAGTAATAATTGATTGGCAGTCAAAGGAAACTACTCCTCTTTTCATAGGACGCTCAGGTATATATGCTGAAATGCTTTGCTAGGAGAGGCCTAACTAAGAGGGAAAGTAATACCGCACACACTCCACGCCAACATCTTCAGCGCCCGCTTGCGTGTAGGCACGATGACCTGGAAGCGTCGGACCATCTCCCATAGAATATCTAGCTGAAATCAAGACTGTAATGTCTCCTATTCCACATTTACCATCACTGCTCTTCCTCACTCTGCAGAACAAAATCTATAACAGCTTGATTTGGTCCGGTCCAGTGATCCTTCGCCCTCATAAACCAAAGTGAAACAGCACCAATCAGAACTAGCAATAGAACTGGCCCGGAGTAATTCATATTCGATGCTGTGACTGGTAAGTAGTTGGGAAAGGGTAACCATATGATAGTGTAAACCGTATAGACTAAGGCGATAATGTTGATCATCGTGCCGAGTCTCCCGAGGCTCCAAGCGGTAAACGGCATGCCTTTGCGAAGCCGAAAATGTAGCACACAGGCTAGGACGATAATATAGCTGAGATAGATTGCCATACATGACAAAGATGTGATGGCGCTCAGGACGACGTAGGTTCCGCTTCCGAGATTGAGAAGAGAGAGAATAACTGTAAGGATAGATACGAGCAAAACCGCGCGTACTGGCACTCGGTATTTTGCATCGACGTATCCAAAATACTGCGGCAGTCCTGCAAGATTCTTAGTTAGTCCAACCCAAACCCCCAAGGATATTTTCCCCGTCTATGAATGCTGTGTCTTGGGGAAGACTCACCTCCGTCACGGGCCCAGGCCCAACAAATTCGAGAGACAGAGGATAGAGTCACCATAGTTCCCGACACTGAAAGAGCAATCAATGCAGATGCCAGTGCCGTAGTTCCGGCTCTCGAACGGGTGTTCGTGAACAACAGGGTAACCATTGGATACGACGATCCAATCAAGATGTCGGTTGAAGGCATGCATATCTGTGCATCGCGAAATGTCAATTACGGACCAATACTTTGGGGTGCTGACTTGGAAAGGAATTTTGAGATTCTCACCATGAGAGTGATCATCATCACAAAACCCAACGAAACACTTCCGACCATAGTCCAAAAACATGCTTTGGGTACAGCTATTCTGGCATTGCGAGTTTCCTCGCCCATATGAACAACACTCTCAAAGGCTGAATAGAAGGAAGGGCAGAGTTTCCTCAAACGTCAGCGCAAGAATTGCATTGGGAAGCTCTGTTAAGAGGCCACTAACCAACATAAAGCCAGATATTAGACAAAGAGCCGATGTTGGCAGACACAAAGTAGTTGTCCCAACCGGACGATATCTCGGCAGTGTAGAAGATATCGGTGCTGTTCCGTGGCGACATGACCCAGAGGGTGACCACGGTGACTGCGAAGAGACCCACATTCAGAATACCAGATAACATTTCGAACCAAGGGACCGCCCAAAAAGCCCACACGTTGACAGCAGTGCAAAATGCGACAAGAGCCAACATGATGACGGTAGTATGCCAACCACCCAGACTGAAGTCTGGGTGACTCAGCTGAACTACAGCTTCAATTGCTGTTGCGTCGCCGCTGACACAAGAAGCGACCATGGCTACGTAGCCGGCCCAAGTCGCCCAGCCTTGTATCCACGTGAGGAATCTTCTCAGTTTCAGAGGCGCGAAGTGCCAGGTCCACTACCCAGATTATGCGTCAGTAGGTATAGGGAGCAAGAGTCGACCGAGTCTCAAAGCGGCGACCCTAGCCACGCCTGCTATCCTCAAGAGACACCAGTGTGGGACCGAGAAAGCAACATCTCCCAAAGGGCACTGACATAATACTGGGCGCCTGCGATCGGCAGAATGGAAGCCATTTCTGAGAATGCTGCTGCTTGAAACATTGCGCCTGCCGAGACAATGAAAAAGCCCCAGAACCATGCTATTCGATGTCAATGATCAATGCGTACAAATTTTTCAGACGGAAAAATGCCAGAATAGACAGGTTTGAACGGATTATGCGGAAAACGGGGATTTTATCGTACGTACCAGCCGCACCACCGTTGATGAGAGCATAGTACATATTCCTGCATCCGATCAGTCTTGCATTGCACACATGGAGTTATTGCTGACAGATATACATACCCCACTGTAGCGCTCCAAGTTCCCATATACACAAGTTCGAAGGCAACAAGCTGCGCATAGGAGAACAGTCGCCTTGTTCGGGTCTGCTGCTCTACCAGGGATTGATCATAGTTGCTATGGTTCAAGACCGCCGGCACACTTTTCTCGAACACATCAACGGATACCCGTCCCGTTTTTTCGTCGCTTCCCATCGTGCCGCTGTAAATGATCAAAGTTCCAGTCGCTTGACCAATGTCTGACGCGTTCTGGACAGGAAACCGGTCGGTCAAAAAACTGAGCAGATGGAAGAGGGCAGGGGTATTCAAGCACGGGATGGAAAACTCGAGAGACAGTTGTGATGGGGTTTTCACAGTGAACTTATGCCACATGGGAAAAAACGAGAAAAGGTTAGAAATATTCCCACTGAGAGGCGAGTGTTATCATATTACTCGTATGAGGTAGTATTTGCAATCGTTTGTGGGTCCTACAGGGGGGAGTAAGGCGTATCTAGGTTAGTTGCAAACACGTTGGCAGGGCCCAGATTGCCGTAATCTACTTATTCCCAATCCTTGTTTGATAATGTGCTGCGCGTTATGTATCCCTACTCCAAGTGACCCTAAAACAAAAGCAACCTCTAGTGGTAGTCCTGGAAGATTTGGTATATAACAGAACACGTTCATCACCCTGGCAGTAGCAAATACTAACATTTGTAACACAATAGTTTATACACTATTAAAACGTTACTACTTTCTTTAGAATTAGGTCCTAAGCTTTCTAGCATTCTCTATTGTATGAAGGAAACTGTTACAGCTTTTACAGCCATATTAACAGCTTAAAAAACAACAAACACTTAATATAGTAATATATTATAAAGCCTATCTTATAATAAAAACCGTATATAATAAGATGACCTCTCAATATGTGTCTAAAGGCTTTAATATAGAGAAATATCGATAAATTTAAAGAGGAAAAGGCTACCTATATGCTGCGGAACTACGTATCCAAATATTAAAGAAGTAAATAAAAGCGTTATTTTCCAAAATTGCTCTAGCTAGAATTCGTCCTATATTAACGCTATAAAGCTGCAATATAGTGCATTATAGTAGGAAATTGAATTATTATTTATCCAAACGTTACTTTCTCCCATAGCGTAATAACTTTAAATAACTGTTGCTAGACCGTCGGAATATCCGGTATAGTAGTCAGACCTGGATATATTTACCGATCTACTAGAATCTTGATTGTTCTAATACTTTGTTCTCGCTTATTATTTTCTCATCCTCGCAGACCGCTTGATTTTTGGTTCCGATCCGAACTTATTCCATCTCCCGGGGTCATCCCATGGTTTCTTCGGTCTGCCGACTAATGCTACTCACCTCTAAGAGATCTCGGGCAAGTCCCACAGAAGTAAAGAATATATATACTCCAGAATTAAGTTCGCCATGATACTCGGCTAAATAGACTGGAGCGGAAAGCGGGATGTCGGCCTTTGGAGAGCGAGCTGTCGACGAATCATCGGTATCTCCGTGGCGTATGATGCTTTGGGGTTTGTGTAGACTCCATTGAGAAGCGATGAATGTTGATCTGAAAAGTCAGCCCACAATTGATTGACAACTGTGTTCCTATTGAACCACCTTCAGGGTTCATGTGCGTCTGCAGGTGCAGCGTGACGAGTCTAGCCCAGCAAGGCGAAAACTCCGGCCCTGTGTTCCACCAGTAATTCTGAAGCCGAATACGGATAGCATCCCAGATGCACAAATTCCCCCACGTTCAATATTCTCGTTACCATGGGTCACGAGGGCAACATAATTTCTCAACTCTCGGGGCTCAATTTTTGCAAGCACCTCATGTTCCGTTAATCCTAGCTTCGACCCCTATTTAGTACTCCATGCTGGGGACTTTTAATATCGACTTTTCGATCGATCCTGGCTTTTCGCCTGACTACACCGCGAACCTTACACGCTCGTCCGTCGGTCGCAGTCTGGCGACCTGTCATGTCTGTTTGACCCGCCAGAAAAATGAACACTTGCTGACAAGGCCCATTTTTTCGGGATGACAATCTCACGTCTTCTACTCGAGTTTCCGCGGATTACGTCCGGATTTGTTGGTCTTTTTCACACATGCCGCACCGCAAAGTTTCTCCGCCCACCTGAATAGGTAATATTTAGACATGTTGGCTTGACCGATCTGAATGGTTCCAGGCAGGCAGGGACTTCGGCTGTTATGCCAGAGTGGCAAAATAAATATCCAATTTCACAAACACAACACAGAGGCGATGACTATTGCAGGTTTCACCGTGCAGAAACCGTTGGTGATTGACTCTCAATGCGAAACCATTTCTGCACGAACCTTAAACAACCCTCGAAATGAGCGGAGTTAGCGATACTGACCTGAGTAATTTCCACACCAACAAGGGACGGCCTGTGAGATACACCTGAATATCCTTATTTGTGTATACCGAGCTCTCGGGCCGTGGGGATGCATGAGGACATACGGCCTTGGACTCCACTGGGCTCACCTCAAATCCCGTGGAACCTCTATATGAACTACCTTGCTTCCGAGGCCAGGGGCAGTTCTTTGGTGCGACAGAAAAGAGTCCCAACATACCTCATAACACGGGGATAAGACATCAAGCGCTCCGTAGCTCACGAAATATCTCGAAAGCTTTATCCTCGTCTCTTCACAAACTTCGAATACGTTATCCTGCAATAGTGAGCATGACGAAAACGAATCCCTTATTTGTTTACGACGATGGTGATCATTCCGCATTGGTAATGGTGGTGACAATTGCCTCCTCTTTGCTAATGATATTCACGCTCGTTGCCAAAAGCTTCCTTCAACGAGAAAAAAGAGTACCGTGGCAGATGCACGATGCCATGCTGCATTCCGGAGCTTTTCTCATGATCGCACAGTCCATTTGTACTGCTCTGGCAATAAGTATGGGTCTGGGAAAGGAATTATCGGCAGGAATGGACAAGATTGGGATTCTCAAGGTAAAATATCCTTTATGGATGGAACTGACAGATTGCGCGCTGACTCCTGATCTTCAACCTTACCAGCTTCAATACGCTGCCTCTCTCCTGGCAGTTGTCTCTGTAACCTGCACCAAGATATCCATGTGTCTCCTGGTTAAACGCATAAATCATTACGACAGAGTCCGAATTGCAACATATGCTGTCTTGACTATGGTTTTGGTCACATCAGTTGCTGGTCTTCTTGCAGCATCCTTTCGCTGTGGGCTTCCTACTCCGTGGCGAGCATTGAACCCTTCGGTGTGCACAGCTGCTGGGCCGGTATCTGTTTACAATGGGATTATCAACGTCATTACAGATTTCTTGCTGTGTATCCTATATATTGCAATGATATGGGATATCCAGACGCAAATGAAAAAGAAAGCAACTGTGATCGCCCTGTTCACAGCTCGAGTTTTGTAAGTCATGCTTTGAACCGTTCTGTTATCAGACTGGTGCGTTTCATGGCGTTCTCTCCTGTCCCACTTGCAAGAATGACTCTGACAGAGATCATTTGTTCAAAGATGCCCACTTTGTTTAATACCTAGTCTTTCACATCAGGACTATTTCTACGAGGATACAGACTTTACATGGCTCTCCGTAACACCGACGATTTGGCAACAGATATCCTATAACCTCTCCGTCGTAACGGCTTGTATTCCGACGATCAAGAATGTCTTTGACACCCTCTGCGGCTTTACAGCTGCAGCAATCGACGTGCCGTACCAGCTCACAGCCGTAGCAGGCGAACATGGATTTCAAGCCGCCGCTCTCACATATAAAGGCGGCAGGGCGGTTTCTCACAACCATGCTGATGCGCCCAACTTCAGCCCTGGCTTCAGGAACTCAGCTAGCTGTTACACCACAGCGACGAATATCGGGTCAAGGAGCCGACCGAACAGGGGTTGTGGTGATCTCAGTGAAAGCGAACAGGATTTGACGGATAGCATGGTGGTAATCACAGAGGAAGTAGATGTGGACTTTGAAAGCATACGTGAACAGCCGTCTTGCGAAGGGCTCCCGCATGTTGTGCAATCGTAGTTGGTCAGCCTAACACATCCTGTGTCGGAATGTTTAGGTATTACTAATCTAGGCATTCGCCGAACGGTGTGTCATATACCAGGTCAAAATACTTTGGAATCGAGTGGGTCTACATGTTTCTGGGAGCTCTTCCGCGCCCAACTTAGTGACCCAAGCCTGTACAATGTAGATTGTTAGCAGCATATCACCCCCACAAATTCCCATGATTTCAGATATCAACAATCCCTCTCGCAACGATCAACCAACCATATATCTCAGATACGACACAAGATGATCATTGGCGGGAATATACCGGGTGTAGAACATCTCTTGGACAACTTGCAGCCCGTCATTTGCGAGCTACACTATGGATAGAGTGGACGCTCGGACTATTTCCTTAAACAGGGGCGGCCCGTACCGTTGGATGATTGACTCGGGGGATGTTCCGGTGCATACGGCGGTGCAGGGTATTGCCCATGGCGAGTCCATCAGCTCCACTCAATCTCCCTCTGCGTGACCGTCGTTCCTCCGTAGTAGGTCGCCTACTCACCTCCCACTTCTACACCTTTGTAGGATGTCGACAATGAGATCAATCAATTCTCAAAGATCC
>MUZH01003979.1:0-33629 GCA_003012965.1 Juglanconis oblonga | reverse complement strand
GTGTTTGAGGGGTGCCGTATGCCGCGTCCAATCAGCCCTGTGCCGCGGCGGTCTGGCTGTGGGCGGGCCGGGAGTTCAGGGGTGGATACGGTGGAGAACCTAAGCCGCTCGGGATACGCAGCATGGTCAGGTAGGTGCTTCTACCACGGTAAAGGCTCGACTCAACATGTCGGAACATGTCAGTGTACGAGTGCCTCCTTCGCCCCGTCCCGACCCCGTTCCGGATAATTTGCCATTGTGTGGAGGACCTTTTATGATCCACCCTTCAAGCTGCAGCGCGAGGTGGCAGGTGCGCGAAGACGTCCCTGCTTCCAAAAGATGGTCCACCCACTCACCTGCGGGCACCATCGTCAGCTTAAGCCTCCAGGAAACCCTCGGGACTGCCAGTGCCGACTTTCTCATTCAGTTGTCCAGCCTGAGCTTGGCTGCTGGAGGCTCTGCAACCGCACTTCCATGGACATGTCACCAACGAGCAGCAAGTGCTACTGTAGCACAACCTGTCTCATCGCCACGTTGCTTCAGCACCAGCGGCCGGTGAGGCGGGGAAATGGTGCCACCGTCAATTACAGGGCCCATGGAGGATCCAGAATCATGTTCACATGCGAGGAGGAAGAAAGCGAATCCAGCATTCGGTCAGCACGCTCGATGTCGGTGGTCCACTTCAGGCCTAGTCCATGACCCGGCCGAAATTGGTGATCATGGCTGCCCTAACCTCAGGCCACGGCTTGTTGGTATTCTCGATATTGTCTGTCGTCTCAGTTTCTATCGCGTGCTCCGGGCTCACGAAGCAAGGGCGACGAGCTCGCCACTTGCGGATTCCTGAACGCACAATGAGGAATGTCAGTCTTTGAAATGGCCCTCGCCGAAATGAGACGTCCATCCCGCATTCCTCGAAGACCATTTTACCACGGCACCGATATAGATTGGGCTTGTCACCGTGTCTTAAGGACCATCTCGAACCCCGCCAGTGATGAGGATCTACGTGAGGATTTCATTCCGCATGCCTGACGCGTCGGCTGCGCGGGTGACGGGTCGCGTCGGCTGGGACGAACCCACCGAATAAATATTTCTGTCGTCCCGTTCCTCTGGTAAGTCTCGCCTGGAAATTGATTTTCCAAACCAAACCAGTGTCGTCCTTTTGCAAGTGAGAGATATCGACGCCCATCATGAGGGCGGCAGTCGTCTTCTTACTCCCCTGGTTAGGATCCTGCCGGAACATCGCCCGTCGAGGGGCGCCGGATTGGAAGCATGATATTGGTCTCGACGACGCCGTATCAGTATGTTACATATACACTACGACTTACTTGACCACGGTCACAGTCAGTGCCACCGGCTCTACCAGCGGCCAACCTCCAGCCACCAATTCTGGTTCAGGTGAGAATTTCTCTTGGGTGGTCTTGAGCTTCAAAATGGCTAACGGGTGCAGTGTCACTCTCCTCCGGCACGCCTGGGTCTGCTACTGCATCTACTCTAGCCTCTGTGTCCACCAACGCAGGGGAGACCAGTGGGATCCCAACGCAAACTGTCCCTACTACTGAAACTGTCCCTACCACAGAAACTTTCCCTAACACACAATCTGTCTCTACCACAGAAACTTTCCCTAACACACAATCTGTCTCTACCACAGAAACTTTCCCTAACACACAATCTGTCTCTAGCACAGAAGTTTTCCCTAGCACTCAAACTGTCCCTACCAGTGAAACTTTCCCTGGCAGTCAAACTGTCTCTAGCACTGAAATTCTCCCTACCACTCAAACTATCCCTACCACTGAAATCGTCCCTACTACACAACCTGCCACGACAACGGCAGCTCCATCATCTACCCGAATCTTCTTCATACTCAGCGTTTCGCGGGCCGCAGCTCCTGCGTCAACGAGCAGTTTGATCGGTCCTTGGAGTAACAACACATTCCACCGGAAACACCAGTCACTGCTGTCGCCAAGTGATGGTTTAGGATACGTAACCGAAAATGGAACAACGGACTTATGTAGCTATGCAAGTTACTTTGAACTCACAAATGGCCAGGTGCTGGACGTGGGCGAAGGGGTGCTTATATCCGCGGACCCTGATCTAGTACCTGTCCGCATAGGTGATTCACCTGAAGGCCCCATTTCGACCAAGTTTAGTATCGTGGGCGACATTTTGGTCTGGCAAAACCCTGCTTTTTATAACGGCAAGGCGGTCTTCTGCGACCTGAATGACGTGATATACGCCACATTCACATCAGCTGGTCCTCCGAATGGGTGTTTCGTCGTCAATTTGGTGGTTGTTGGAGGTTTGTAAACTCTAAGAAGTGCAAGTCAGCACATGCTGACACATTGACTCTAGCGGACCAGTGCAGAGATATCGTCAGCAGCTCCCAATCTGGGTCTGTCGTGACCCAGACCGCTACACAAGTGAGCAGCATCCCAACGACGGAGATAACCCAATCCACCGAAGTTCCACCGGCGAGCAGTATCCCGACGACCGGGATACCTCCATCCAGCCAAGGTCCGCCGCCAGTGAGCAGTGGCAGTATTTCAACAACAGTACCAGGGGAATCCTCAGGTTCCATCACTCAGCCCTCGGGCACCGCTTCTGGCACTGGCACTGAATCTATAACTTCGGGGACACTACCTTCCGGGACACTGCCCTCCGGGACGCTACCCTCAGGTTCCGTCACTCAGCCTTCGGGATCCGCCTCTGGCACTGGCACTGAATCTATAACTTCGGGGACACTGCCCTCAGGCTCGGTGACCCAGCCCTCGGGATCGGCCTCTGGCACTGAATCTACAGCTTCAGGGACACTGCCTTCAGGGACACTGCCCTCAGGCTCGGTCACCCAGTCGTCGGGATCCGCCTCTGGCACAGTATCTACAGCTTCAGGGACACTACCATCAGGCTCGGTGACCCAGCCCTCGGGATCCGCCTCTGGCACAGTATCTACGGCTTCAGGGACACTGCCCTCCGGGACACTGCCCTCAGGTTCCGTCACTCAGCCTTCGGGATCCGCCTCTGGCACTGAATCTACGGCATCAGGGACACTGCCCTCAGGCTCGGTGACCCAGCCCTCGGGATCGGCCTCTGGCACTGAATCTACGGCATCAGGGACACTGCCCTCAGGCTCGGTCACCCAGCCCTCGGGATCCGCCTCTGGCACTGAATCTACAGCTTCAGGGACACTACCCTCAGGTTCCGTCACTCAGCCTTCGGGATCCGCCTCTGGCACTGGCACTGAATCTACAGCTTCAGGGACACTGCCCTCAGGTTCCATCACGCAGCCCTCGGGATCCGCCTCTGGCACTGGTTCCACAGTACCGGCTGTATCCTCGGGGTCACTTACCCAAGCTTCTGGATCTAATGCGGCGTCCGGCTCGACGGCTAGTACCGCATCGCCAACACCTAGCATTATCACCTTTACAGCAAGAGCAGGAGATCTAGTGAATATTAGTATCTCCTCTATACTTCCAGACAATGCCGACCAGGTCGTTAACGTTACTATTACATCTGACCAAGGTCTGGATCTAGGTGATTTAGCGTATAATGCAACTACAAGGAGTATTATGGGAACGATACCTAGGAACGTATTTGGAACGATCCGTATAGCAGTCACAGCAACTACGCCTACCGGTCAGACTATTACTACTACTGCTCAGATTATCGTTCTCCCGGCTGCATCAAGCAGCGCGTCGGGTAGTAGTATAGCGTCTTCCACACAGGCCTCTGGCACCGCGACGTTACCGGCGATATCGTCATCCGGTTCTGTCACCCAAGCCTCTGGCACCGTAACTACGGCATCAGGGGCTTCCTCAGGTTCCATCACCCAATCGTCGGGCACCGGCTCTGGCACTGAATCTACAGCATCAGGGACACTGCCCTCCGGGACACCACCCTCAGGTTCCGTGACCCAGCCCTCGGGATCCGCCTCTGGCACTGGCACTGAATCTATAACTTCGGGGACACTACCTTCCGGGACACTGCCCTCCGGGACGCTACCCTCAGGTTCCGTGACCCAGCCCTCGGGATCCGCCTCTGGCACTGGCACTGAATCTACGGCATCAGGGACGCTACCCTCCGGGACACTGCCCTCAGGTTCCGTCACCCAGCCTTCGGGATCCGCCTCTGGCACTGAATCTACAGCTTCAGGGACACTGCCTTCCGGGACACTGCCCTCAGGCTCGGTCACCCAGTCGTCGGGATCCGCCTCTGGCACAGTATCTACAGCTTCAGGGACACTACCATCAGGCTCGGTGACCCAGCCGTCAGGATCCGCCTCTGGCACAGTATCTACGGCTTCAGGGACACTGCCCTCCGGGACACTGTCCTCCGGGACACTACGGTCAGGTTCCGTCACCCAGCCGTCAGGATCCGCCTCTAGCACAGTATCTACGGCTTCAGGGACACTACCCTCCGGGACACTGCCTTCCGGGACACTACCGTCAGGTTCCGTCACCCAGCCCTCGGGATCCGCCTCTGGCACAGTATCTACGGCTTCAGGGACGCTACCCTCCGGGACACTGCCCTCAGGTTCCGTCACCCAGCCTTCGGGATCCGCCTCTGGCACTGAATCTACAGCTTCAGGGACACTGCCTTCCGGGACACTGCCCTCAGGTTCCGTCACCCAGCCCTCGGGATCCGCCTCTGGCACTGGCACTGAATCTACAGCATCAGGGACACTGCCTTCCGGGACACTGCCCTCAGGTTCTATCACCCAGCCTTCGGGATCCGCCTCTGGCACAGTATCTACGGCGTCAGGGACACTGCCCTCAGGTTCCGTCACCCAGCCCTCGGGATCCGCCTCTGGCACAGTATCTACGGCTTCAGGGACACTGCCCTCCGGGACACTGTCCTCCGGGACACTACCGTCAGGTTCCGTCACCCAGCCGTCAGGATCCGCCTCTGGCACAGTATCTACGGCTTCAGGGACACTACCCTCCGGGACACTGCCCTCCGGGACACTACCGTCAGGTTCTATCACCCAGCCTTCGGGATCCGCCTCTGGCACAGTATCTACGGCGTCAGGGACACTACCCTCAAATTCTGTCACCGAGGCCTCTGGCACCATAACTACGGCATCCGCGGCATCGTCTGGTTCTCTTACACAACCCTCGGGCCCCGCTTCTGGGACGCGGTCTACAGTACCGGGAGTATCGTCGTCCGGTTCTGCCACCGAGGCCTCTGGCACGACCTCTACAGTGCCGGGGGTTTCGTCAACCTCAGGTTCTCTCACCCAAGGGTCTGGCACTGCGTCCACAGCATCTGGGACATTACCCTCAGGTTCTGTCACCCAACCATCGGGCACCGCCTCTGGCACTGCTTCCACAGCACCGGCGGTATCCTCGGGATCTCTCACCGAAGCCTCTGGAACTATATCTACCGCATCGGGGGTGGTGTCATCCTCGGGTTCTCTCACAGAAGCATCTGGCACTGCGTCAACAACATCTGGGATAACCTCGGGCTCTCTCACCCAAGCTTCTGGATCTAATGCGGCGTCCGGCTCGACGGCTAGCACCGCATCGCCAACACCTAGCATTATCACCTTTACAGCAAGAGCAGGAGATCTAGTGAATATTAGTATCTCCTCTATACTTCCAGACAATGCCGACCAGGTCGTTAACGTTACTATTACATCTGACCAAGGTCTGGATCTAGGTGACTTAGCGTATAATGCAACTACAAGGAGTATTATGGGAACGATACCTAGGAACGTATTTGGAACGATCCGTATAGCAGTCACAGCAACTACGCCTACCGGTCAGACTATTACTACTACTGCTCAGATTATCGTTCTCCCGGCTGCGTCGAGCAGCGCGTCGGGTAGCGGTATAGCGTCTTCCACACAGGCCTCTAGCACTGAATCCATAGTATCGGGGGCATCCTCGAGTCCTGCCACACAAGCCTCTGGCACCGTAACTACGGCATCAGGGGCTTCTTCAGGTTCCATCACCCAACCGTCAGGCACCGGCTCTAGCACGGAATCCACAATATCGGGGGCATTCTCGAGTCCTGCCACCCAAGCCTCGGGAAGTGGCACTGCCTCTACGGTACCAGGAGCGTCGTCATCAGGCTCTTCTATCACTAAAGCGTCCGGTACTATGTCTACGGTGCCGGAGGTTTCATCATCCTCGGGCTCTCTCACCCAAATATCTGGCACTGCGTCCACGGCATCAGGGACAGGATCCTCTGGATCTGTCAGCCAGGCCTCAGGAACCGGCACAGCGTCTACGGTACCAGGAGCATCGTCATCTGGTTCTGTCACCCAAGCCTCTGGCACCGTAACTACGGCATCAGGGGCTTCCTCAGGTTCCATCACCCAACCCTCGGGCACAGCCTCTGGCGCTACTTCCACAGTACCGGCTGTATCCTCGGGTTCTCTCACAGAAACCTCTGGAACTGCGTCTACAGCGCCGGGGGCTTCATCATCCTCAGGCACTCTCACCCAAGAGTCTGGCACTGCGTCCACGGCATCAGGGATACTATCCTCAGGAACTGGTGCTGCGTCTACACTATCAGGAGCGTCATCCTCGGGTCCTGTTACGCAAGCCTCTAGTACTGCTTCCACCGCACCGGCGGCATCCTCGGGTTCTCTCACGGAGGCCTCTGTCTCTTCGTCCACCGTATCTGGCGCGTCTTCAGGTTCCATCACCCAATCCTCGAGCTCCGTTTCTGGCACCGCCTCTGCCGTATCCGGAGCGTCCTCCGGCTCTGTTACAGAAAGCTCCAGCATTGCATCTGGCACTGCATCTACGAGATCAGGGACACTGCCCTCGGGTTCGGTAACACAGGCCTCAGGAACTGGCACTGCGACCACTATATCTGGCGCGTCTTCAGGCTCTGTCACACAAGGCTCTGGCACTGCATCTACAGTACCGGGGGTTTCGTCATCTTCAGGTTCATTCACGGAGGCCTCTGGCTCGTCCACCGTATCTGGCGCGTCTTCAGGTTCCATTACCCAACCCTCGAGCTCCGTTTCTGGCACCGCCTCTGCCGTATCCGGAGCGTCCTCTGGCTCTCTCACCGAAAGCTCCAGCAGTGCATCCGGCACTGCGTCCATTGGACCGGGGATGTCTTCAGGTTCTGTTACCCAAGCCTCCGGCGCTGCATCTACGGCATCTGGAACATTGCCCTCGGGTTCGGTTACACAGACCTCAGGAACCGGCACTGCGTCTACCACACCCATAGTGTCCTCATCCGGTTCTCTCACTAAAGCCTCTGGTACTCGATCTATGACATCAGGGATAGCGTCCTCAGGCTCACTTACAGAAGCCTCTGGCACTGCGTCAGGGGGGGCATCTTCGGGCTCGGCCACCCAAGCCTCTGGTACTACGTCTACGGTGCCGGGTGTCTCGCCAACCTCGGGCTCGCTTACGGAAACCCCTGGCACTGCATCTACGACATCAGCGCCATCCTCAGGTTCGCCGACTCAGGCATCTGCAACTCCATCTACCGTACCCGGAGCATCGTTATCTAGTTCACTTACGGAAGCTTCCGGCACTGCGTCTACAGGATCAGCGGTACTTTCCTCGGGTTCTCTCACACAAGCGTCCAGTGCTACCTCCACGACATCGGAGATATTGTCCTCAGGTTCTGCGACTCAATCCTCTGGCACCGCATCTACGGCATCAGGGGGGGCATCTTCAAGCTCACCCACTGCAGTCTCTGGCGCCAGCACCACTTCCACGCTACCTGGGGCATCCTCAGGATCTCTGACCCAAGCCTCTGGCACTCCATCTGGCACTGCATCTACCGTACCCGGGGCGTCGTCAGTTTCTATCAGCCAAGCCTCTGGAACCGCATCTGGTACTGCATCTACTATCTCGGGGGCATCTATAAGCTCTCTCACGGAGCCCTCTAGGTCTCCATCTATGACGACAGGGATATTATCCTCAAGCTCACTTGCGGAAACCTCTAGCACTGCGTCTACCCAACCGGGGGTGTCCTCAGGTTCTCTCACCGAGGGCTCTAGCATTGCATCTAGCACTTCGTCTACCGTATCCGTGGTAGTGTCATCCTCGGGTTCGCGCACTGCAGCCTCTAGCGCTAGCATTACTTCCACATCACCCGGGTTGTCCTCAGGCTCTATTACCGAAACCTCTAGCACTGTTTCTACGGGCTTAGGAGCATCTTCAGGGTCTTTTACTGCGGCCTCTAGCGCTAGCACTCTATCCTCAGTATCGGGGCCGTCTTCGGGTTCTTTCACCGAAAGCTCTAGCACCGCATCTGGCGCTGCGTCTATATCCGGGTCATCCTCAAGCTCGGGAGCATCTTCAGGGTCTTTCACTTCGGCCTCTGGCACCAGCACTCCATCCTCAGTATTGGGGGCGTCGTCGAGTTCTTTTACCGAAGGCTTAAGCACCGGATCTGGCACTGCGTCTACTATATCTGGGTCATTCTCAGGCTCGGGAGCATCTTCAGGGTCTTTTACTGCGGCCTCTGGCACCAGCACTCCATCCTCAGTATCGGGGCTGTCCTCGGGTTCTTTCACCGAAAGCTCTAGCACCAGATCTAGCGCTGCGTCTACTGTATCTGGGGCGTCTTCGGGTTCTCTCACCGAAAGCTCTAGCACCGGATCTGGCGCTGCGTCTATATCCGGGTCATCCTCAAGCTCGGGAGCAACTTCAGGGTTTTTCACTTCAGCCTCTGGCGCCAGCACTCCATCCTCAGTATCGGGGCCGTCTTCGGGTTCTTTCACCGAAGGCTCTAGCACCGCACCTGGTACTGCGTCTACTATATCTGGGTCATTCTCAGGCTCGGGAGCATCTTCAGGGTCTTTCACTTCAGCCTCTAGCGCCAGCACTCTATCCTCAGTATCGAGGGCATCCTTGGGCTCTGTTACCGAAAGCTCTAGCACCGCACCTAGCACTGCGTCCACTGGCTCAGGAGCATCTTCAGCTTCATCCACTGCGGCCTCTGGCGTTAGCACTACTTCCACATTGCCTGGGGCATCTTCAGGGTCTGCCACTTCAGCCTCTGGCGCCAGCACTTTATCCTCAGTATTAGGGGCGTCGTCGAGTTCTTTTACCGAAGGCTTAAGCACCGGATCTGGCACTGCGTCCACTGCGGTCTCTGGCGTTAGCACTACCTCCACATTGCCCGGTGCATCTTCAGAGTCTTTCACTTCAGTCTCTAGCGCTAGTACTCCGTCTTTAGTATCGAGGGCATCCTTAGCCTCTCTTACCGAAAGCTCTAGTACCGGATCTAGCGCTGCGTCTATATCATCCGGGTCATCCTCAAGCTCGGGAGCAACTTCAGGGTTTTTCACTTCAGCCTCTGGCGCCAGCACTCTATCCTCAGTATTGGGGGCGTCGTCGAGTTCTTTTACCGAAGGCTCTAGCACCGGATCTAGCGCTGCGTCTACTATGTCTGGGGCGTCTTCGGGTTCTCTTACTCAATCCCCTAGTACTGCGTCTACGGTACCCGGGTCGTCCTTAGGCTCTCTTACCGAAACCTCTAGTATTGCTTCTACGGGCTTAGGAGCATCTTCAGGGTCTTTTACTGCGGCATCTAGCACCAGCACTCTATCCTCAGTATCGGGAGCATCTTCGGGTTCTTTTACTAAAGGCTTAAGCACCGCACCTGGCACTGCGTCGACTAGCTCAGGGGCATCTTCAGCTTCGCTCACTGCGGCCTCTGGCGTTAGCACTACCTCCACATTGCCCGGAGCATCTTCAGAGTCTTTCACTTCAGCCTCTAGCGCTAGCACTGCGTCTTCAGTATCGAGGGCATCCTTGGGCTCTCTTACCGAAAGCTCTAGCACCGGATCTGGCGCTACGTCTACTATATCTGGGTCATCCTCGGGTTCTTTCACCGAAAGCTCTAGCACCGGATCTAGCGCTGCGTCTATTGTGTCTGGAGCGTCCTCGGGCTCTCTTACCAAAGGCTCTAGCACCGGATCTGGCGCTGCGTCTATATCCGGGTCATCCTTAAGCTCGGGAGCATCTTCAGGGTTTTTCACTTCAGCCTCTGGCGCCAGCACTCTATCCTCGGGCTCTCTTACTGAAGCCTCTGGCACTTCGTCCATCATATCTAGGACCTCTTCAGGGTCTTTCACCCAAGCTTCTAGTGCCACCTCTGGCAGCGTGTCTACTGTGCCTGGAGCATCTTCGGGTTCTCTCACACAACTCTCTGGAGGTAGCACCGCATCCACGCCATCGGGGACATTAACTTCTGGTTCACTCACGGAAGCCTCTAGTACCGCATCTACGGCATTGGGGGGGCCATCTTCAGGTTCTCTCACCCAGACATCTGGCACTAGTAGCGCATCGCCAACACCGAGCATTATCACCTTTACAGCAACGGCAGGCTCACTAGTCAACATTAGTATTTCGTCTATTCTTCCTAGCAATGCTAACCAGGCTGTTAATGTCACTATTACCTCTGATCAAGGACTACCAGTTGGCGACTTGGCTTACGATCCCATAACGAAGAGCATCGTCGGGACAATACCTACAGACTTCTCTGGAAGAATCGGCATAGTCGCTACAGGAACTACTCCGAGCGGCCAGACAATTACTGCTGCTGCCCAGATTATCGTTCCGGCCACCTCGAGCAGCATGTCGAGCAGCGCGTCAAGGAACGGTGTAGCCTCTTCCACCCAAGTCTCTGGGACGACACCCACTGGATCAGTCATAATATCCTCAGCTTCCCTTACAGCGGCCTCTGGCATTTCTTCTACGGTATCAGGGGTGTCGTCATCTCCAGAGTCTCTCACGGAAGCCTCCGTCGGCAGCACTGCGTCTATGAGCTCAAGAGCATCCTCAGGTTCTCTCTCACAAGCATTTGGCACCACGTCTACAGTACCGGCGACATCCTCGGGGTCTCTCACCCAAGCCTCTAGCATAGCGTCTATGAGCTCAGGGATACTTTCCTCAGGTTCTATGACACAACCATCGGGCACCACCTCTGGGACGCTGTCTAAAGTATCGGGAGTTTCGTCGTCCTTGGGTTCTCTTACTGAAACCGCTGGCATTTCCTCTACCGGCTTGTTAGGGACATCCTCAGGCTCTCCAACGCAATCGTCCAGTCTTACGTCCACAGGATCAGCAATACTATCCTCAGGTTCAGTCACGGAAGCCTCTAGCGTGGTCTCTTCGGGCTTGAGTGGATCTTCAGCTTCCCTCACGCAAGTCTCTAGCACTTCCTCTACAGGGTCCGCTATATTTTCCTCTGGTTCTCCAACGCAAGCTCTTGGTAGTAGCACTACGTCCTTCTCGACGGTTAGCAGTGCATCGCCGACCGCTAGTATTATAACGTTTACGGCTACAGCAGGCTCTCCAGTCAATATAAGCGTCTTTTCTATCCTGCCAAGCAATGCAAACCAGGCCGTTAATGTTACTATTACATCGGACCAAGGCTTACCAGTTGGTAATTTAGCTTACGATCCTGCAACGAATAGTATCGTTGGGACGATACCTACCGACTTTTCAGGAAGAATCGGCATAGTAGCTACTGGAACTACGCCGAGCGGCCAGACTATCACTGCGGCTGCTCAAATTATCGTCGTTCCGGCTGTATCATCGAGTAGCGGATTAATAAGCTCTACTCGGGTCCTATCGACAACTAGCAGCGCATCACCAACACCCAGCGTTATTACATTTACAGCAACGGCAGGCTCTCCAGTCAATATTAGCATCTCCTCGATTCTTCCAAGCGATGCTAGCCAGGGTATTAATGTTACAATTGCCTCTAACCAAGGTCTTCCAGTCGGAAACTTGGCTTACGACCCAATAACGAAGAGCATAGTAGGTACGATACCTAGCGACTTCTCCGGAACTGTCGGCATACTAGCCACAGGCACTACTCCAAGCGGCCAGACTATTACTACTTCTGCTCAAATTATCGTCGTTCCGGCTGTATCATCGAGTAGCGGATTAATAAGCTCTACTCAGGTCCTGTCGACAACTAGTAGCGCATCACCAACACCTAGCGTTATTACCTTTAGAGCAACGGCAGGCTCTCCAGTTAATATTAGCATCTCCTCAATCCTTCCAAGCGATGCCAGCCAGGGTATTAATGTTACGATTGCCTCTGACCAAGGTCTTCCAGTTGGCAACTTGGCTTACGACCCGATAACGAAGAGCATAGTAGGTACGATACCTACCGACTTCTCCGGAACTATCGGCATACTGGCCACAGGCACTACTCCGAGCGGGCAGACTATTACTGCTGCTGCGCAAATTATCGTTATTCCGGCTCCGTCGAGCAGCGCTTCTAGTAGCGCTAGAGCAACCCAGCTTTCTTCTAGTACTGCGTCTATTATATCAGGGGCATCTTCAGTATCTATAACCCAGACCCTTAGCACTACGTCCACGGGATTAAGAGAATCCTCAGCTTCTCTCGCCCAGACTTCTAGCCGCAGCACGGCTTCCGGTTCAGTAACTAGCAGCGCATTACCAACACCTAGCGTTATTACCTTTAGAGCAACGGCAGGCTCTCCAGTTAATATTAGCATCTCGTCTATCCTTCCAAGCGATGCCAGCCAGGGTATTAATGTTACGATTGCCTCTGACCAAGGTCTTCCAGTTGGCAACTTGGCTTACGACCCGATAACGAAGAGCATAGTTGGAACAGTACCTACCGACTTCTCCGGGACTATTAATATCGTAGCTACTGGAACTACGCCGAGCGGCCAGACTATCACAACAGCTGCTCAAATTATCGTCGTTCCGGCTGTATCATCGAGTAGCGGATTAATAAGCTCTACTCGGGTCCTGTCGACGACTACTAGTGCATTACCAACACCAAGTATTATAATATTCACGGCTACAGCAGGCTCTCCGGTCAACATAAGCGTCTTTTCCATCCTGCCAAGCAATGCAAACCAGGCCGTTAATGTTACTATTACCTCGGACCAAGGCTTGCCAGTTGGTAATTTAGCTTACGATCCTGCAACGAATAGTATCGTTGGGACAATACCTGCCGACTTTTCAGGAAGAATCGGCATAGTAGCTACCGGAACTACGCCGAGCGGCCAGACTATTACGACGGCTGCTCAAATTATCGTTCTTTCGGCTACCTCATCAAGCACCTCGCCGGGGAGCACTATAACATCTTCAATTCAACCCTCTGGAGCTACCTCTACATCTCCAGCATCAGCGATATCTTCCTTAGGCTCTCTAACCCAATCCTCTAGCGCGAGCACTGCGTCTACGAAATCAGGGACATTGTCCTCAGGCTCGATCACTCAAGCCTTCAGCACCGCCTCTAGCATTATGTCCACGGCATCAGGTGGGGAATCCTCGAGTTCTGCTAGTCAAGCCTCTACAGCTAGCACCGCGTCCATAGCATCAGGCATATTATCTTCTGGTGTTTCCACCTTATCTTCTGGCGCCAGAACAGCGTCTACATCATCAGTACAATCCTTAAGTTCTCTCTCCAAAGCCTCCGGGACTAGCACTGCCTCCGGGTCGTCGACTAGCAGCGCATCACCAACACCTAGTATTGTTACATTTGTAGAAATGGCGGGCGCTACAGTCAACATTAGTGTCTCCTCTATACTTGCTGATAATGTTGGCCAGGTCGTTAATGTCACTATTACATCCGACCAAGGCTTAGATCTGGGTAACTTGGCTTATAATGAGACTACAAGGAGTATCATGGGGACAATACCTGGGAACCTATTTGGAACAATCAGCATAGCAGTTACAGCAACTACTCCGACAGGTCAGACGATTACTGCTGCTGCTCAGATTATTATCGTGTCGGCCATATCGAGCAGCACTTCGGAGAGCGGTACAGCGTCTTCTACCCAAGCTTCTGGCACAACATTTGTCGGGTCGGGCATATCATCATCAGGTTCTCTCACTCAACCGTCTGGCACTGGCACTGCGTCCACTATACCGGGTGCATCCTCCACTCCAGCCTCTAGCACTGCGTCTCCGGCATCAGGATTGTCATCCTCGGGTTCTCTCACTCAATCATCAGCTGCTAGCACTATGTCTACGGGCACAGGTACATACTCGGGTGCATCCACAGAATCAGGGTTGTCATCAGCCCAAGCCTCCGCACGTACTACTTCAACCACGAGGTCCGGGGCGTCCTCGGCTTCTACAAACCAAAGTTCTGGCGGCAGCACGACGTCCGGTTCGACGACTAGTATTGCATCGCCAACACCCAGCGTTATAACGTTTACAGCAACGGCAGGGGCTGCGGTTAATATTAGCATCTTCTCTATCCTTCCGAGCAATGCCAACCAAGCTATTAACGTTACTATTGCCTCTAACCAAGGACTTCCAGTCGGCAACTTAGCCTACGATCCTATAACTCAGAGCATCGTCGGTACGATACCTAACAACTTCTCTGGGACTATCGGCATTACAGCTACTGGAACCACTCCGACCGGCCAAACTATAACTTCCTCTGCTCAAATTATCGTAGTTGCAGCTACATCTTCGAGTAGCGGGTTGATAAGCTCTACTCGGGTCCTGTCGACGACTAGCAGTGCATTACCAACACCAAGCATTATAACCTTTACGGCTACAGCAGGCTCTCCGGTCAACATAAGCGTCTTTTCCATCCTGCCAAGCAATGCAAACCAGGCCGTTAATGTTACTATTACCTCGGACCAAGGCTTGCCAGTTGGTAATTTAGCTTACGATCCTGCAACGAATAGTATCGTTGGGACAATACCTGCCGACTTTTCAGGAAGAATCGGCATAGTAGCTACTGGAACTACGCCGAGCGGCCAGACTATCACTGCCGCAGCTCAAATTATCGTCTCTCCAGCCACATCCAGCAGTCGAGTCCTACCAACGACAAGCAGCGCGATATTTAGTTCTACTAGAGTCCTCTCGACAACTAGTATTGCTACGCCAACACCTAGTATTATTACCTTTAGAGCAACGGCAGGCTCTCCAGTCAATATTAGCATCTCCTCGATCCTTCCAAGCGATGCCAGCCAGGGTATTAATGTTACGATTGCCTCTGACCAAGGTCTTCCAGTCGGCGACTTGGCTTACGACCCGATAACGAAGAGTATAGTAGGTACGATACCTACCGACTTCTCCGGGACTATTAATATCGCAGCTACTGGAACTACTCCCACCGGCCAGACTATTACTGTGCCAGCTCGAATTATCGTGCTCTCGGGTATATCAAGCAGCGCATCAGAAAGCTCTACTCGGGGAGCTCTTAGCTCACTTACTACGTTTAGTTCAGGAACTAGCAGCGCATCACCAACACCCAGCGTTATTACCTTTAGAGCAACGGCAGGCTCTCCAGTGAATATTAGCATCTCCTCGATTCTTCCAAGCGATGCTAGCCAGGGTATTAATGTTACGATTGCCTCTGACCAAGGTCTTCCAGTTGGCAACTTGGCTTACGACCCGATAACGAAGAGTATAGTAGGTACGATACCTAGCGACTTCTCCGGAACTGTCGGCATACTAGCCACAGGCACTACCCCGAGCGGACAGACTATTACTGCTGCTGCGCAAATTATCGTTGTTTCGGCCTCGTCGAGCAGCGCTTCTAGTAGCGCTGGAGCAACCCAGCTTTCTTCTAGTACCGCGTCTATTATATCAGGGGCATCTTCAGTATCTATAACTCAGACCCTTAGCACTACATCCACGGGATTAAGAGAATCCTCAGCTTCTCTCGCCCAGACCTCTAGCCGCAGCACGGCTTCCGGTTCAGTAACTAGCAGCGCATTACCAACACCTAGCGTTATTACCTTTAGAGCAACGGCAGGCTCTCCAGTTAATATAAGCATCTCCTCGATCCTTCCAAGCGATGCCAGCCAGGGTATTAATATTACGATTGCCTCTGACCAAGGCTTGCCAGTTGGTAATTTAGCTTACGATCCTGCAACGAATAGTATCGTTGGCACGATACCTACCGACTTTTCAGGAAGAATCGGCATAGTAGCTACTGGAACTACGCCGAGCGGCCAGACTATTACTACTTCTGCTCAAATTATCGTAGTTGCAGCTACGTCGTCAAGCAGCGCGTCAACAATATCAACTCCAGTTCTTTCAACTAGCAGCGGATTGCCGACACCTAGCGTTATTACCTTTAGAGCAACGGCAGGCTCTCCAGTCAATATTAGCATCTCCTCGATCCTTCCAAGCGATGCCAGCCAGGGTATTAATGTTACAATTGCCTCTAACCAAGGTCTCCCAGTCGGAAACTTGGCTTACGACCCAATAACGAAGAGCATAGTAGGTACGATACCTAGCGACTTCTCCGGAACTATCGGCATACTAGCCACAGGCACTACTCCAAGCGGGCAGACTATTACTACTTCTGCTCAAATTATCGTCGTTCCGGCTGTATCATCGAGTAGCGGATTAATAAGCTCTACTCGGGTCCTGTCGACAACTAGCAGCGCATCACCAACACCCAGCGTTATTACATTCACAGCAACGGCAGGCTCTCCAGTCAATATTAGCATCTCCTCGATCCTTCCAAGCGATGCCAGCCAGGGTATTAATGTTACAATTGCCTCTAACCAAGGTCTCCCAGTCGGAAACTTGGCTTACGACCCAATAACGAAGAGTATAGTAGGTACGATACCTACCGACTTCTCCGGAACTATCGGCATACTAGCCACAGGCACTACCCCGAGCGGGCAGACTATTACTGCTGCTGCGCAAATTATCGTCGTTTCGACTCCGTCGAGCAGCGCGTCCAGTAGCGCTAAAGCTTCCCAACTCTCCTCTACTAGGACTGCGTCTACGATATTACAAGGGTCCTCAGCTTCTCTCACCCAAGTCTCTAGCACAAGCACCCAGTCCGGTTCAACGGCTCGTAGTGCATCGCCTACTCCTAGCGTTATAACGTTTACAGCAATCGCAGGCGCCGCAGTAAACATTAGCGTCTCGTCTATCCTTCCAAGTAATGCTAACCAGGCTGTTAACGTTACTATTACGTCTGATCAAGGCCTCCCGGTCGGTAACTTAACGTACGATCCTACGACGAACAGTATAGTTGGAACGATACCTGCTGGCTTTGCTGGAACTATCGGCATAGTAGCCACAGGCGCTACCCCGAGCGGCCAGACTATCACCGCGGCTGCTCAAATTATCGTCGTTCAAGCCGCCTCTAGCAGCGCGTTAGCAAGCTCTACTCAGGTCCTTCCAACAAGTAGCGGGTCAGGAAGCTCTACTCTGATTCTCCCGACAACTAGTAGTGCAACGCCGACACCAAGCATTATAACGTTCACAGCAACAGCAGGCTCCCTACTCAATATCAGCATCTCCTCGATCCTTCCAAGCAATGCTAACCAAGCTATTAACGTTGCGATTACCTCTGACCAAGGCCTACCGGTTGGAAACTTGGCTTACGATCCTACAACGAAGAGCATAGTAGGTACGATACCTAGCGACTTCTCCGGAACTATCGGCATAGTAGCCACAGGCACTACCCCGAGCGGGCAGACTATTACTGCCGCTGCTCAAATCATCGTTACTCCAGCTACATCGTCAAGCAGCCGAGTAGCGGGCTCTACTCGGCTCGTTTCTTCAACTTCAACAAGTAGCATTGCGTCAGTGAGCTCTACTCAGGGAGCTCTTAGTTCACTTACTACATCTGGTTCAATAACTAGCAGCGCATCGCCAACACCTAGCGTTATCACCTTTACAGCAACGCCAGGCGCTGCTGTGAATATCAGCATCTCTTCGATACTTCCACCTAATGCCAACCAGGCTGTTAATGTTACTATTACGTCTGACCAAGGCCTCCCGGTTGGCAACTTAACTTATGACCCTATTACTAAGACTATCGTCGGGACGGTCCCTGCGGACTTTTCTGGAATTATCGGCATCGTCGCTACCGGCACGACTCCGACTGGCCAGACTATTACAGCCGCTGCTCAAATCATTGTCCTCTCAGCTACATCAAGCAGCGCAGTAGTAACCTCTACTCGGGCTCTTTCAACCACTAGTAGTGCTTCGCCAACACCTAGCATCGCAACTTTCACAGCAACGGCTGGCTCTCCGGTTAATATTAGCATCTCCTCAATTCTTCCGAGCGATGCTAGCCAAGCCGTTAATGTTACTATTACGTCTGATCAAGGTCTCCCGGTTGGTAACTTAACATACGATCCTACGACGAAGAGCATTATCGGGACGATACCTACCGGCTTCTCTGGGACTATCGGTATAGTAGCTACAGGCACGACTCCGACTGGCCAGACTATTACAGCCGCTGCTCAAATCATTGTCCTCTCAGCTACATCAAGCAGCGCAGTAGTAACCTCTACTCGGGCTCTTTCAACCACTAGTAGTGCTTCGCCAACACCTAGCATCGCAACTTTCACAGCAATGGCTGGCTCTCCGGTTAATATTAGCATCTCCTCAATTCTTCCGAGCGATGCTAGCCAAGCCATTAATGTTACTATTACGTCTGATCAAGGTCTCCCGGTTGGTAACTTAACATACGATCCTACGACGAAGAGTATAGTTGGAACGATACCTGCTAGCTTTGTTGGGACTATCGGCATCGTCGCTACCGGCACGACTCCGACTGGCCAGACTATTACTGCTGCCGCTCAAATTATCGTGATTCCAGCTCCGTCGTCGGGCAGCGCCTCGGGCAGCACTGTTACTTCCTCGCAACCCTCTGTGCGTAGCACTACATTCACGGTGTCGGGTGTATCATCCATAGGTTCTCTTACTCAAGTATCTGGGTCAACTACGGCGTCTACGGTAACAGGAGAATTCACGAGTTCTCTTACAAAAGCTTCTAGCGCTGCGTCTACGGTCCTAGTAGTGTCATCATCCTCCGGCTCTCTCACCCAAGCCTCTGGAACTACAACTACGCCCTCAGTATCAGGGTTCTCGACATCAGCAGGCCCGAGCACTGCGTCTACAGTATCAGGGATATTGTCCTCGGGTTCGCTCACTCAAGCCTCTAGTAGCAGCACTGCCTCAGGTTCAATGACCAGCGCCTCGCCAACACCAAGCATTGCTACCTTTTCAGCAGCACAAGGCGCCCCTGTTAATATCAGTATCTCTTCGATAATGCCAAGCACGAATCAGGTCATTGATGTTACTTTTACGTCTGACCAAGGCGTGCCAGTCACCAGCTTGGCTTATAATGCTATTACGAATAGCATTGTCGGGTCAATACCCGGGAATCTCTTTGGAACTATTCGTATAGCAGTTACAGCAACTACACCAACCGGTGACACGGTTACTACCCCTGCTCAAATCCTTATTATTGCAGCTACGTCATCGAGTAGCGCAATAATTAGCTCTACTCAAGGACCTTTTAGCTCACTTACTACGTTTGGTTCAACGACCAGCAGCGCATCGCCAACACCTAGCATTATCACTTTCACGGCAACAGCAGGCTCCACAGTCAACTTCAGTATCTCCTCGATTCTTCCGAGCTCTGTAAACCAGGTCGTTAATGTCACTATTGCCTCCGACCAAGGTCTTCCAGTCGGCAACTTAGCTTACGACCCGATAACAAAGAGTATAGTAGGTACGATACCTGCCGACTTCTCCGGAAATGTCGGCATAGTCGCTATAGGGACTACTCCGACCGGCCAAACTGTTACTGCTACCGCTCAGATTATCGTGGTTCCGTCCGCATCATCGACCAGCCTACTAGCAAGTTCTACTCAGGTCCTCTCCACAACTAGCAGCGCTCAAGCCTCTAGCACTACATCTATCCCATCAGGGGTGTCGTCTTCAGCCGAAGCCTCCACAGCTACTACGACATCTATAATATCTGGGGCATCCTCACTTTCCCGTAGTAACCCTATTGGTAGCAGCAGTACATCTGGCTCAACGGCTAGCAGCGCATCGCCTACACCGAGCATTATCACTTTCACAGTAGCGGCAGGCTCCCCAGTTAATATCACCATCTCCTCAATTCTTCCAAGCAATGCTAATCAAGCTATCAACGTCACTATTACCTCTGACCAAGGCCTACCAGTTGGTAATTTAACGTACGATCCTGTAACGAAGAGTATTATCGGGACGATACCTACCGGCTTCTCTGGGACTATCGGTATAGTAGCTACAGGCACTACTCCGACCGGCCAA
The DNA here is from genome assembly GCA_003012965.1 of Juglanconis oblonga. Lineage (NCBI taxonomy): Eukaryota > Fungi > Ascomycota > Sordariomycetes > Diaporthales > Juglanconidaceae > Juglanconis > Juglanconis oblonga. Next base: position 13,659 of record MUZH01003979.1, on the reverse strand, counting down.
ACTATTACTGCTGCCGCTCAGATTATCGTCGTTCCAGCTGCGTCGTCAAGCAGTGCGTCGAGTAGCGCTATAGCTTCTTCTATACAACCCTCTAGCGCTACTACTACGTCTATAGTATCAGGCGGATCATCTTCTAGCTCAGCATCCACAGTACCGGGGGTGTCCTCGGGTTCTCGTACTCAAACCTCTAGCGCCAGCACTGCATCCATAGTACCAGGCAGATCTTCAACTTCTGCTACCCAAGCTTATAGCGCCAGTACTACGTCAGGTTCGACGACTAGCAGCGCATCACCAACACCCAGCGTTATTACCTTTAGAGCAACGGCAGGCTCTCCAGTGAATATTAGCATTTCGTCGATCCTTCCAAGCGATGCCAGCCAGGGTATTAATGTTACGATTGCCTCTGACCAAGGTCTTCCAGTTGGCAACTTGGCTTACGACCCGATAACGAAGAGCATAGTAGGTACGATACCTACCGACTTCTCCGGAACTATTAATATCGTAGCTACTGGAACTACGCCGAGCGGCCAGACTATCACAACAGCTGCTCAAATTATCGTCGTTCCGGCTGTATCATCGAGTAGCGGATTAATAAGCTCTACTCGGGTCCTATCGACAACTAGCAGCGCATCACCAACACCCAGCGTTATTACATTCACAGCAACAGCAGGCTCTCCAGTTAATATTAGCATCTCGTCGATCCTTCCAAACGATGCCAGCCAGGGTATTAATATTACAATTGCCTCTGACCAAGGCCTTCCAGTTGGTAACATAGCCTACGACCCGATAACGAAGAGCATAATTGGAACAATACCTACCGACTTCTCCGGAACTATCGGCATACTAGCTACAGGCACTACACCGAGCGGGCAGACTATTACTGCCGCAGCTCAAATTATCGTCTCTCCAGCTACATCCAGCAGTCGAGTCCTACCAACGACAAGCAGCGCGATATTTAGTTCTACTAGAGTCCTCTCGACAACTAGTATTGCTACGCCAACACCTAGTATTATTACGTTCACAGCAACGGCAGGCTCTCCAGTTAATATTAGCATCTCCTCGATCCTTCCAAGCGATGCCAGCCAGGGTATTAATATTACAATTGCCTCTGACCAAGGCTTGCCAGTTGGTAATTTGGCTTACGATCCTGCAACGAATAGTATCGTTGGGACGATACCTGCCGACTTTTCAGGAAGAATCGGCATAGTAGCTACTGGAACTACGCCGAGCGGCCAGACTATCACTGCCGCAGCCCAAATTATCGTCTCTCCAGCCACATCCAGCAGTCGAGTCCTACCAACGACAAGCAGCGCGATATTTAGTTCTACTAGAGTCCTCTCGACAACTAGTATTGCTACGCCAACACCTAGTATTATTACCTTTAGAGCAACGGCAGGCTCTCCAGTGAATATTAGCATCTCCTCGATTCTTCCAAGCGATGCTAGCCAGGGTATTAATGTTACGATTGCCTCTGACCAAGGTCTTCCAGTTGGCAACTTGGCTTACGACCCGATAACGAAGAGTATAGTAGGTACAATACCTACCGACTTCTCCGGGACTATTAATATCGTAGCTACTGGAACTACTCCCACCGGCCAGACTATTACTATGCCAGCTCGAATTATTGTTACTCCAGCTATATCGTCAAGCAGCCAAGGAGTAAGCTCAACTCGGGTTTTTTCCACGATAAGCAGCGGGTTAGGAAGCTCTACTCCGGTTGTTTCAACAACTAGCAGCCCATCGGCAACACCTAGTATCGTAACATTCACAGCTACACCTGGTGCTCCGGTTAACATCAGTATTTCGTCTATACTGCCAGGCAACGGGAACCAAGTTCTTAATGTTACGATTGCGTCTAATCAAGGCCTGCCAGTCGGCAACTTGACCTACGATCCTACAACGAATAGTATAGTCGGGACGGTACCTACAGACTTCTCTGGAACTATCGGCATAGCAGTTACAGCTACTACTCCAACAGGCCAGACGATTACTGCCGCTGCACAGATTATTGTTTCGGCTACGAGTAGCAGCATATCTAGAAGCTCTACTCCGGCTCTTTCAACAACCAGCAGCCCATCGGCAACACCTAGTATCGTAACATTCACAGCTACACCTGGTGCTCCGGTTAACATCAGTATTTCGTCTATACTGCCAGGCAACGGGAACCAAGTTCTCAATGTTACGATTACGTCTAATCAAGGCCTGCCAGTCGGCAACTTGACCTACGATCCTACAACGAATAGTATAGTCGGGACGGTACCTACAGACTTCTCTGGAACTATCGGCATAGCAGTTACAGCTACTACTCCAACAGGCCAGACGATTACTGCCGCTGCACAGATTATTGTTTCGGCTACGAGTAGCAGCATATCTAGAAGCTCTACTCCGGTTCTTTCAACAACTAGTAGCGCATCGGCAATACCTAGTATCGTAACATTCACAGCTACACCTGGTGCTCCGGTTAATATCAGTATCTCGTCGATAATACCAAGCGCCAACCAGATTGTTAATGTTGCTGTCACTTCTGATCAGGGCCTGCCGGTTGGCAACTTAGCGTACGACCCTGTAACAAAGAGCATAACCGGAACTATACCTACCGACTTTGTCGGAACAGTCGGCATATCAGTTACTGCAACTAGTCCAACAGGTCAGACTATTACAGCCGCTGCTCGGATCATCGTTATTCCAGCTACTTCAACTACCTCGTTAATAAGCTCTACTCCAGGTGCCCTAAGCTCACTTACCACGTCCGGCTCTACTACCAGCAGCATATCGCCACTACCGAGTCTTGTAACATTTACAGCAGCACCTGGTGCCCCGGTTAACATCAGTATTTCGTCTATACTGCCAGGCAACGGGAACCAAGTTCTCAATGTTACGATTGCGTCTAATCAAGGCCTGCCAGTCGGCAACTTGACCTACGATCCTACAACGAATAGTATAGTCGGGACGATACCTGCAGGCTTCTCTGGAACTATCGGCATAGCAGTTACAGCTACTACTCCAACAGGTCAGACTATTACTGCCGCTGCTCAAATCATCGTCGTTCCGACAACGTCAAGCAGCGCAGTAGTAAGCTCTACCCGGGTTCTTTCAACTAGCAGTATCGCGCCAACACCCAGCGTTATTACCTTTACAGCAACGCCAGGCTCTCCAGTGAATATCAGCATCTCCTCGATCCTTCCAAGCAATGCCAACCAAGCTATTAACGTTACTATTGCCTCTAACCAAGGACTTCCAGTCGGCAACTTAGCCTACGATCCTATAACTCAGAGCATCGTCGGTACGATACCTAACGACTTCTCTGGGACTATCGGCATTATAGCTACTGGAACCACTCCGACCGGCCAAACTATAACTTCCTCTGCTCAAATTATCGTAGTTGCAGCTACATCTTCGAGTAGCGGGTTAATCAGCTCTACTCGGGTCCTGTCGACGACTAGCAGTGCATTACCAACACCAAGCGTTATAACGTTTACAGCAACGGCAGGCTCGCCAGTGAATATCAGCATCTCCTCGATAATTCCGAGCACTAACCAGGTCGTTAACGTTACTATCGCGTCGAACCAAGGGCAGCCGGTCGGCAACCTCGCTTACGACCCTATAACGCAGAGTATAACCGGGACAATACCTACAGATTTCTCCGGGACTATCGGCATAGCAGTTGTAGCAGCTACACCAACGGGTCAGATTATCACTACTTCCGCCCAAATCATCGTCGTCCCAGCTACATCATCAAGCAGCGTAATAGCAAGGTCAACTCCTGCTCTTTCAACAACTAGCAGCGCATCGGCAATACCTAGTATCGTTACATTCACAGCTGTATCTGGTGCCCCGGTCAATATCAGCATCTCCTCGATAATCCCGAGCACTAACCAGGTTGTCAATATTACTATTGCCTCTGATCAAGGTCTGCCGGTTGGTAACCTAACGTACGATCCTATAACAAATAGTATCATCGGGACGATACCAACAGACTTCTCCGGAAGAATCGGAATAGCAGTTACAGCAACTACGCCGAGCGGCCAGACTATTACAACGGCTGCTCAAATTATCGTCGTTCCGGCTGTATCATCGAGTAGCGGGTTGATAAGCTCTACTCGGGTCCTGTCGACGACTAGTAGTGCATTACCAACACCTAGCGTTATAACGTTTACAGCAACGGCAGGCTCTCCAGTGAATATCAGCATCTCCTCGATCCTTCCAAGCGATGCCAGCCAGGGTATTAATGTTACGATTGCCTCTGACCAAGGCCTTCCAGTTGGTAACATAGCCTACGACCCGATAACGAAGAGCATAATTGGAACAATACCTACCGACTTCTCCGGAACTATCGGTATACTCGCTACAGGCACTACGGCAACAGGTCAGACTATTAGTTCCGCAGCTCGAATTGTCGTACTTCCGGCTACATCAAGCAGCGCGTTAGTAACATCTACTCCGGTCCTTTCAGCGACTAGCAGCGGGTTGGCAAGCTCTACTCCGGTTGTTTCAACCATAAGCAGTGCATCGGCAACACCTAGTATTATAACCTTTACGGCAAACCAGGGCTCCATAGTCAATATCAGCATCTCCTCGATAATACCGAGCACTAACCAGGTCGTTAATGTTACTATCGCGTCGAACCAAGGGCAGCCGGTCGGCAACCTCGCTTACGACCCTATAACGCAGAGTATAACCGGGACAATACCTACTGACTTTATCGGAACCGTCGGCATATCAGTTACTGCAACTACTCCGACTGGCCAGACTATTACTGCTGCTGCTCAGATTATCGTCCTTCCAACCGCCTCGAGCAGCGCGTCTACGAGCACAATAGCTTCTTCCACCCAAATCTCTGGCGCTAGCACTATATCCACGGCACCAGCATCATCGTCCTCGATTTCTCTCACCCAAGCGTCTGCCACCAGCAGTGCGCCCACCGTACCGGGGACGTCTTCAGGCTCTTCCACCGAAGCATTTGCAGGCTCACTCTCCAGAACTTCCTCTGGTAGTGGAGGGTCCAGGTCGTCGACCAGCGTTAGTTCGATTATCTTCCCTACGCCACCAAGTTCGACACAGTCTACCCCTAGACTAGCATCGTCGACAGTTCTATCACGTACGACGTCCTCGGCTTCTCANNCTTAACAGCATTGCCACCGATAGGCCAACCGTCTGGAACTGTTGCAACTACCGTTAATGTAGTTGGTCTAACAGGCACATATAGCCTCTCGTTCACCTTTAATGTGCTGCCTCAGCCTAGTTCAACAAGCGCTAGACTAGCATCGCCCTCGGCTTCTCAGACTCCCCTGCCTACTATATTCTCTCTATCCCCGGGCCAACTGTTCACCCTCCCATTAGGAGCGTATCTTCGTTCCTTGGGCGATACTGCAACTATAGCTACATCTTCGCCTGTCTCACCCTTTATCGCCGTTACTCCAGGGCTTAACGTCTTAACAGCATTGCCACCGATAGGCCAACCGTCTGGAACTGTTGCAACTACCGTTAATGTAGTTGGTCTAACAGGCACATATAGCCTCTCGTTCACCTTCAATGTGCTGCCCCAGTCTAGTTCATCGGCCTTGAGTACTGCGGCGAGCCCCAGTATCCGGCCAACTTCAGTAACCAGCAGCCGCTCATTTAGCTCGCTCGGAATATCCGGTTCATCGACTAGCAGTGCCTCTCCAACACCTAGCGTTATGACCTTTACAGAAACTCAGGGGGCTCCAGTCAATATCAGTGTCTCCTCTATAATTTCAAGCGCTAACCAGGTCGTCGACGTTACTATTCTCTCCGACCAAGGAGTGCCGGTTGATGACTTGTCCTATGATGCTCCTACGAATAGTATCATCGGGACAATACCTAGAAGTCTATTTGGCACTCTCCGTATAGCGGTTACAGCAACAACTCCCACAGGTCAGACTGCTACCGCCGCGGCTCAAATTATTATCGTACCGGCTCCATCAAGCAGCGCATCAATAAACTCTACTATGGTCATTTCAACAACTAGCAGTGCATCGCCAACACCCAGCGCTGTTATATTCACAGCAATTCAAGGCTCTGCAGTTAATATCAATATCTTACCGACAATTCCAAGCGAGGATCAGGTCGTTAATGTCACTGTAACCTCTAACCAGGACCTGCCAGTCGGCAACCTGGCTTACGATCCTATAACTGGGAGCATCGTTGGGACAATACCTGCCGACTTCCTCGGAACTATCGGCATATTAGTTACAGCTACCACTCCAACAGGCCAGACTATCACGATTCCTGAAGAGATTATCGTTATTCCAGCCGCATCTTCGAGCGGCGCGTCAGTAAGCTCAACTCCGGGAGCCCTCAGCTCAGTCGCTACGTCCGGTTCCATAACCAGCAGCGTATCGCCGACACCCAGCATTGTCATCTTTTCAGCAGCACAGGGGGCCTCAGTTGATATCAGTGTCTCGTCAATACTTCCAAGCACTGATCAGATTGTCGATGTTACTCTTACGTCTGACCAAGGCGGAAATGTCGGCAACCTGGCTTACAATGCTACTACGAATAGTATCGTAGGGACAGTACCTAGGGACCTGTTTGGAACTATCCAAATAGCAGTCACAGCGACTACTCCTACCGGCCAGACTATCACTGCCGCAGCTCAGATCATCGTCGTTATCGCCACATCATCGAGTACCAGTTCAGTGGGCTCTACCCCTGGACCATTCATTTCGACGGCTTCCTATCCAGATGTGTCATCCTCAACGACAACAGGCAGCCTTTCGTCTGGTTCTGTCCCCACTCAGAACCCATCATCAATTGGAACTTCGACTCAATTGTCCGCCACATCTCGCACTCGGAGGAGCACCTCGTCTTCGTCGGCGCTACCCTCGCCCTCGCCTGTTATTATTTCTGTTTATCTAAGCCAAAATGCGACGATTAGTCTTGTTCCATATCTGCAAGACCCCACCGATACCATTCAGGGCATTACTAGCTTGGATCCACAAGTCGACTGGGTGACATCGAACGGCCAGGCTTTGTTGGTGGATGTGCCGGTAAATGTGGCAGCCGGAAGTGTTATAAGTGCTACCGTTGAGGCTCAGCATAATGGGGCGACTTACAGTATCCTGCTCCAACTCGTGGTTACAGCACCTAGCTCATCTTCCAGCTATGCTCAATCCAGTACCTCTAGCCCAGGATCGAGCAGCGTATCACCAGCGTCGTCTTCGAGCATATCTAGCGGGCAATCCACAGCAACTTTCCAAGCCGCTACTTCATCGTCTGTCGCTCCTTCAGCGTCTACTACTTCGCGTCTACGCACTCGTTCGTCGAGTTCTCAAGTATCGTCCTCGACTCTTCTGAGCAGCTCTAGTGGTTTAACGACTACATCGAGCCCCTCGGCTACTACTACTTCGCGTCTACGCACTCGTTCATCGAGTTCTCAAGTATCGTCCTCGAGCATTCTGAGTAGCTCTAGTGCTTTGACAACTACGTCGAGCCCCTCGGCTACTACTACTACTACTACTTCGCGTCTACGCACTCGTTCGTCGTCAAGCTCTGTAGCTGCATCAACATCAACAAGATCGCCGACGCTCACCACCTCATCTACACGGACATCAACGACCAGCCTGACTACAAACCGTGTGAGTGGACGATATGTCACAGTCACTACGACTTACACCACGGGAAGTATCTACATCACAGCGACAATTGCACAACCGAGTGGAACAGCGCCAGGAACAGTCGTAATTGCGTCTCCTTTCCCGACGTTCCATTGCGATGCTTCCGCATACTTTATAACCCAACACACACTTTCCCAGGTCAATTTGACGTCGGGAGTCTCTCGTGTGCTTAACACGACCGTGGGTGGTGGACTGGTTGCTATCAACGCAATAGGATACAACCCCACAGACAATTTCATCTACGGAGTCACGCAATCGACCACAACCAGCAGATTCGTCAAAATATCCTCTCTCGGCACCTCTATCATTGGGAGCTTGGTCGACGCCACCGGCTTAGTAGTGCAATTAAACCTCGTAGGTGGAGAATTTGACCAGTTTGGGTTCTACTGGGCGTTTTCGCAGACGGGCGTCACCGTCAACGTCTACCAGATTGATCTTCGATACGGGTCTCTAACATACGGAGCGATTCTCACGATCATCCCAACGACCATAGGCCTGTATAACGTGTTTGATTGGGCATTCTCGCCTACACCCTTGAACGACAGGACACTCGTAAGTTTCTATCCAGGGTTCTGATATCTGTTTTCTATCAATGCTGACTTTTGTTCAGTTTGCACTCGGCACGAACTCAATAACTGGCACCGGTGTAACATTGCTGTCATTCAACTTGATCGCGCAAGTGTGGACCCCTTTGTCGTACTTCGGCCATTTGGCCCATAACTCAACGACCGACACATTTGCAGCTGCGTGGAGCGACCCTAGCGGCTATATCTATGGTGCAGAAACCAAGAGTGGCGACATATGGAGATTCCCCATTCCCCTCCAAGGGACCGGAACAGCTGCCTTTGGACCTGTCCAAGGACCAGTGTATAGTACCGCGACTTCGTTCGACGGTGCTCGTTGTTTCTTTGCTACGCTGAGCGGGACCATTGTGGATCGCGGGGGTAACTTAGCGCGATCTTGACGAAGTCTGACAAAGGCTTTTGATTGAACGACGATTTCTGGAGAAATCGTCGTGGGTTTTCTTTTAATTCCATCTTGGGTCGAGATTCGAGAAAGACCTGACTTGGTTGTATATTCAAGGGATTATTTTCGTTGGGTTTTGTTCTTATCTTGGAAGAAGCATCTTCCTCATCATTGAAACAATAGAGTCTTCCTTCTTAACTTCGCGGTCGTGGTGATGCGCCGATCGCCCTGGCTGGCTGCGGCCGCCCTCCGTGAGCCCGGGATGCCTGTCGTCTGCGGACGTCCGAGCTTTCACATGGAGGGACATGGGTTTGGGAGCCCCTGAGTCTCGAATCTCGGGCGTGACAAATCCCCGGGCGCTCACGTGTAACGTGGCATGTTGAATCGCACCAGCAGGCAGAAAACTGCATGCCATGGTCGAATATCACGGCGTTGTCAACTCCGAAGCCCCGAAACCCAGTGGGATCCCGGTGGCTTTATCAAGACGAACATCCACTGTTGAATTGACCCAAGATCCTCTTCTGCGACGGGTCTACTCTCCTCTTGACGCCCAGGCTTCCTCGACCGCGGCACTCGCAAACATCACGGCTCTAGCCTCACGACGGGGCATCCATCCTGCCACGAACAATGGCCCACCGCAGCAGGCATGACCCGGGCAACGATCCCTTCAGCAGCCTTGGGTTCTGGGGCCCGCCGAGTAGCACAGCAAAGTCAGTATGACCCGCCCCTTCTCTATAGCTGGCTGCGATGAGGATCAGCCATTGGCCACCGCTGACGTTGCACCAGCTTCTGTGAGGAAGACTACGCCATCACCAGATACGTTGCCGAGTTCTTCAATACCCTGACGAACCTTGCATATGGTGAGTGAAGGACGATGTCTTCCACCCCTGTCCAAGATACCACTTCCCCTTTCCCCGCGACGCCCCGACTGGCGAGAGGATCGGAACTAAGATGGGACACATCATAGTATACTATGCTTTCAAGTCACGGGGCCGAGGCAAGCTCCTCTTTGGCATGGACTCCATGGCAGCATCCCTTCTTCTCGTCGGGGTCTTCTCCTTCATCTTTCATGCTAGCCTCCACCGGGACACTCAGTTCCTCGACGAGATGTCCATGTTCTTCCTGGGCTCCGCATTCCTGCAGCCACTATACACCACCGGCTACTCCCGAAGCACGCAGAAGACCATCACCGCCCTGCTGATATCCGTCGTCATCGCCATCTCCGCCATCTACTATCAGACCCGGATCGTGGAGCTCCACTGGGGCTCGTTCTTCATCATGGAGAATCTCATCTGGACCCGCGCGCTCTACATCACTTCCTACCGTCAGCGCTCTGCAGCGGAGAAGTCGAGGCTTGGGAAGCGATTTTGGGTGGCGACTGGGACTATGACTCTGGCCATCATTCTGTGGCTGATCGATTTGGAGTTTTGTCCGCCGTTGAGGAGACTCCGAGAACTGGTGGGACCGCCGTGGGAATATGTGTTTGAGCTCCATGGGTGGTGGCATATTCTCACTGCCGTGGCTGCTTCGAAATACATCGAGCTCATCCGGGAGATTTGCCAGTGATGCTCCGAGACCTGCGAGATTGTAGTGGAGTAGATGCGCGGTCAGCATGCGGAGGGTCAAGGCAGCAGCCAGGTGACGAATGCATATCAGGCAGCGATGATGATCGATATCAGGAAGCGTTTGCCTGTCATTCGTACTTTTTAAACATCATTCTAGACCCACCGTTGACGGTCTGCCACCGTCAACGCACTGCGCTCATCATGGCTGGCATCACAGACACAACACCGCAAGTCGCTGACGCCTCCACAGGGCTGCCAGAATCGGGGACCTCCAAGCCAATCCTGGTTGACCTGTACCTTCTCTGCTATATCCCATCCCCCTTGTTCCACGCTCACTGGTCTATCTTCGTTCCCAGCCAGGCGGATCCTCAGCGCGGCACTGTAATCAATGTCCGAGGTGACCCCCTGAACGGCTTCGTCCACGAGTTCGAACGAGGCTACATCCCGGTCAACGATCCTGACAGACCGCCCTTCATGACCAAGCTTGCGTCCGTCAAGGAGGGCCTCGTTAGGCCAGACGGGCCTCTGGAGCCCGAGAAGGGCATCAACCCCCACACTGAGTTAGAGCGCCTGGCTCTCTTGATTCCCGCCCCTGGACCGAGTCTCGGGAGGAGGGCTTCTAAAGATGTAAGTTGACCTCGAGACACTGAAAGGAGTAGTCGATCCGGGCGCATTATGGGACAATTGAAGCTGATGCATCTGCGAAGGGCCGTGTGAGGGTTGAGATTCGCGATTGTCAATGGTGGGTGGGTGTCTTTGTGACTAGGATGATCGAGACAGAGATCATGGATACTGAGGCTCAAGATGTACTCGATAAGGCACCGAAACATTGAACACACCTCAGGGTGCTGGCGAAGTAGCCACTTCGGAGGACCCTGGCAGACATTCAGTGCATTCACCACACGAGCAACGAGCGTACCACCGTGCAAGCCTTGCCCGTCGCCTTCAAGCCATGGCTGGATTGGCCAAGGTTTCAAATTGAACAATTCGACTACCTCCCGCGATGGTGATCTGGCACATTTCGTCCATGAATCACATTCCACGCCTTCAATGTGGCAGGACCCATGGGCCTCTGCCGTAACAAGGTCCCAAACGGGACTGAGAACAGCCTCACTCTTTTCTTCTTTTTTTTAAGGAAGCAAGCAACCGACCAATAGAACGCCAGTACCCACAACTTATGAATTGACCCCCTTTGGTAGCTCCCAAACTCTGGTAGCTACAGCTTCAAAATGCAACACGGCATTTTGAAGAGAGGTTGATTGTCCGAAAACAACCGAAATGTACGACAAATCCGACCTCAACGAAGCGAAATCCCGAAACACTACGCAAGTATGGTGTTCGTTTGTTCTGTCCATGGCTCCGGAACTCGTCAGTATGAGTCATGCGATACTGACATTTTCTCTCTCGATTGATCCATTTGTTCAATCGGCAAACGGAGAGCTAAGTACAAACCCCCATTCGAAGCAAGCGACCTGGCATCGCGACCTCGAGGCAACGATCGTATTCTGGACTCCGTGAGCCTCCAAAACATCTGAGAGTAGGAGGATTACTGGAGCCACAGAAGTTGCGAGATCACGAGACCAGCGAAACGAAGCAATCACAGTAGCTGTGCTCACTACGATTCAAATCAACACGTCAGTCAAAACGTCTGAAAATACGCTGGAGCCGCGATAGGAATCTGCCCCTCTATCACATCCGCATCAGAACCGTTCATCGAGTTTAGCTGATCATCTCACAGGTATCTGAGTCACGAATCAAAATAGGTTACCGGATGCCTAGAGGCTCGCTTCCAGACGGCATCCACCTCGCGAGTCGCGAGATATTAAACAACCCGCTGTAAGACACACCGAGTCGCCCCGCGTCAAGTTCAGCTCAAGTTTTCAAACCTATCAACTCTTCTGCCGACCTCGTCCAGTGTGCCAGTGATCTCCGCCGCACCAGTCAGAAAGACGAAATACAATGAGGAGGATTAGGGGATCGGTTTGATAACCTCCAAGACGACAATGGAGAACCACCCGCGGAAGAGGATGATACCTTTATTTCTACAGTCAACGATGGAAGCGCGCTAAGGAAATCAAGAGTGACGCTACAACCGCCAGGCATCATGACCAAAGGACTCGGGCCCTCGACCACGACCTACACAACCTCGAAAGGGACTTGGCAGGGACAAGGGAAAACCTTGCTACGATTAGCGGTGACCTTTGCAGCATTCACCAGGACGCCTCAACATCCAGGAGGGCAACTGAGAAACGGGTTGACCCCAAAAGCGCGGACGTACAGGCACTCACTAACGCTGTCGCCCAAAAGCTCACAGTTTCGAGAGCAGAGCCAGCCCGTCCAACAAACCGTCCCCCCTACAGCTGCGGAAGCCACATACCCTCAGTGACTACTGCTCCTCCCACTACTACTTCTACAAGCCGACGCACTCGCTCATCGTCAACCTGCCAAGCTCACCTACACCGTCCCGCCCGGCTGTAACGCGCCGCCCGACGGTAGCGCCTCGGAGGCCCGCAGCCGCGTCCTCGTCTACGAGACCCTCGTCAACGGCGAGGAACTGCTCGCCAACCCGCTGCTCGCACTCCCGCGCTAGCTATGATTTCTAGCACGCCCTCGCCAAGTTGCGGCGCAGCGGTGGCGGCACCAATAACCACCGCCCCGCTGTTGTATAGAAAGAGTGTGGTTGGACTAGTTGATTCATTCCTCTCTCGAAGGTCAGAGAGAAAGCTACTGGCTGGATTATATAGACATCTGTTCCGTCCCTTCTTTCCTATCAGAAACCTCCTGCTAATCCCATCTCAAGCCTTAAACTCTAGTATGGCCGCTATTAACCCGTACGGGCCCGTACGGGGCGGCTCGGCGTAAGAGAGAGGATTTCAGAGGGCTGTTGTCTCGATAATTCAACACCCGCCCAGCTGGCCCGCATGCGTGTGTATACGAGACACTGAAATGGGACAACCGGTCTCAACGGCTCAGGGCTTCACAGTCACGATAGTGATGGAAGTCTGGAAAGCTGTTAAGGGTGGTTGTTGTCTATTAGAAAGAGTAGGTACGAAATGCAGTGGCAGTGGCTGCCCTATATGAAGGCCAGCCCAGTTCTGCCACTGGCTGTAGACCGCCTGCCGAATCGGGACTAGTGTATAGTTCTTTGTTTAAGCCTTTGTTCATAAGCAAACATAGCTAGGCGGCCACTGAATGAAATCCACTAATAAACTACACTACTGAAAGGAATCTATAATCATCCTCCTCCTCCAAAACGATCGTCCGCGATCGTGCCTCTGAAACGGAAAACAAATCCACTGTTTACATCCTCCAAGGCTCTTCAGAGCTCTCTATCGCTTAGCCGAGCGTTCTCCGCAATGCGCTTCCGGTCTCTCTCGAGCATCGTCTTGCTGGCGTACTACAGGCTTCTTATAGGGTGGCCGTTAGTGCTGTATGTGATGGGCTGGGCTTTGCCACAGCCTTCTGTATGCCGATACGGCACCGTACCGGCA
>MUZH01003978.1:0-33632 GCA_003012965.1 Juglanconis oblonga | reverse complement strand
CCCAAAAAGTCCTCCGCGCCGCGCACGCCCTGCAAATTCCAATCTACACAACGACCCAGAACCGCGCCCGTCTCGGCGACATCGTTCCCGAGCTGACGCCCCTCCTCGTAGCCCCCCACCTCCGCGCACAAGCCGACAAGACCCTCTTCAGCATGTGGATCCCATCACTCACGCAACATCTTGCCCCCTCCGCAGACATCGTGCTAGTCGGCATTGAGAGCCACATCTGCATCACGCAGACAGCTCTCGACGCGCTCAAGGCGGGGAACAAGGTCTACGTGCTCGCGGACGGGGTCAGCAGCTGCAACAAGGAGGAGGTTCCTATTGCGCTTGCGCGGTTGCGGGCTGAGGGGGTCACGGTCACGACGAGCGAGAGTTGGCTGTATGAGGTTGTGGGTGATGCGGGGTGCCCGGAGTTTAAGAGCCTCATTGAGATTGTGAAGGATACTATGCAGGATACGAAGACAGCGTTGGCGGCTCTGGCGCCGGTGCACGGGGCCTCGAAGATTTGAGGCGGTCAAGTGACCGCATACGATGGTATCGACCATGGTGAGCAATGCTGGGTTCATGGGGGATAGGTAGGATTGCGTTCAGGAAGACGGTACATATGGCGTTAGGGCATTCGGGATGAAGGCTATACTTGGGGGTGTTTGATCTTTCGAGATCTGCGTCAGTCAGGAGAAGCACGAAATTGCGTATAAAATTCAACCAGCCCCAGGATTTAATGATATTTCATTGAAGTTTTTTGCTGTGTGATTTGAACTCTTAGGTGTTCAGTCAGGGCTGCCTCTCGGCAATGGCCCTTCCGTGTAAGGTTTGGGGGGAAAATGACAAAACTGGGTTGGCAGCACGCATTCGTGCGTGCCGCTGAGCGAGGCTGATTCTCGTGATGCAGTTCTGTCCGGGATATAAAATTATGTCATGGTCATAACAACCAATGGCTCCTTCACCCATGGAATGATACACAAACTCATCGTTCATTCCAAGATTCTCTTCACTTTCAACATGTGAGTCAGGGCCTAGGCGGTCGTCGCCGGAGTCTTCGGCTTTCCAGCCGATGTGTCCAGGGGCCTCGCACCACCGCTGCCCGGTGTCATCCAGGAGAAGGCCGAGGCGCCGCCGACAGGATTGGATCGCGTCGCAGGGGCCTTGGGTTTGGTCTCCGTCGTCGGCGTGGTCACTGAGGGAGGCGCAGTCGATCCTGATGCCGCGCTGCTCACACTGCGTCTGGCGTTCTCCCAACGAACAGTCGGAGGATGCGCACTCGAGCTCCCGTTTGAGTCGAGAGCAAAAGCAGCGCCCTGACTCTTTCGTCGAAGCTCGCCACTCGGTCGTGACGCCGCAGGAGCCTCATATGTCGATCCGGTCCGAGCTGCAGTAGACAGGGACACCGATTTCTGTGGCTTCAGGATCTTCATGCTACGTCCGCTTCTGCTGCCCGCTGGTTGGTATCCGCTCAAGCCGTTCTCCCGCTGACTGGCGTCGCTGCCGCCAGCAGCGCCTTGTCTCCAAGATCCCCAGATGCCAGCGACTGAGTCTCGCCGCTTCTCCTCTGATTGTGACGCATTCTCCTTGCCGATGCTGTCTGTCACGCTCGGAGCCTGGTCCTTCTGCTGTCTGTCACTACCACTGTCGGAGGGCAGGCTTGTATCAATGCTCTTCGTCTGGTAGCCCGACTGAGTTGTCATGGGCGAGAAGGGGGATTGCACTTCGGACGTCTCGCCCTCGGACTGTGGGACGCTAGTCTCTGCCGGCTCCGGGGCTGCGACAGTCTGTGGTCGTGAATCGCCCGACACAAACTCTGGAGCGGTGGCGTTCAGCTTCGGTTTCTCCGGTATGACGTTCACGGTGGTGATGTGCCTGTAGATCGACTCGTCCTCAGGGCGCACGAAAGGAACGGATAGTCTGTCACGGTTGTCTCCATTCCCAAATAGTGACATCCGGTTTTGTGACAAGAGCAGGTCGGCACTATTCGCCCGTAGCGTGTCACTACCAATGAAGATCCGAATTTCCTTCCTGCCGTCGCTCCCTTCGCTCTGCTCTGCCCCCGTGACCTCGAAATCGACGTTGATGTAAGGAACCTGACGAGAAGGGCTGGACGAGCGGGAGTGCGATTGTGAGACGGTGGCTTCGGCGAAGTAGACAGGCATCTTGATACGTAGAACTCCGTTGATGTTTCTGTGAGCCTCATCCAGGAGACCGAGCTCCTTCAGCAGTGTATAGTCTACAGTCGACTTTTGAGAGCCACTGCACACCACGCCATACAGGAGCGTGTCGTGAGAGTACTGGGTAGTGAGCCAGCATCGAACGATCGAAGGGAATGATCCAAGGAACAGGAGTCCAGGAGGTGGACCGGCGATGTCAATCGGAGAGGAATCCTCATCATCATCCCGAGTACCCAAAAGCAAGTCGAGTCCAAGGCTACTGGTTCGACCTGAGTGAAACGAGTGTACCGAGTGTCCTGCCGAACTGTGTCTACCATCTGACTTGTGGGAGTAGGTTCGCTCCATCAAAGAGGGACCACCGAGACCACTCGAAGGCCTGGTAGGGCCGAACTCTCCAGACTGCCGCCCGCTCTGACCCCAGTTGGAACCGTGAAGGGTTGTCTCATCGAACCTGACGCTGTTGGCCCTGGATGCAGCCCCTCGTCGAGTCGGCTCCTCGTCGGCATCGAGGTGAAGTGAGCCAAGGAGGTTCTGGCCCTGTTCGTCGTCGAAGGCGTCGAAGACCTCGTTGTTTGGTATTTGCACTGGTCCTGTAAATGGGATTAGAGTTGCTTGTGTAAAACAAGCCAAGGGATATTCTTCAGCTTACCGTGTTGAGGGGTCCCTCCCAGGACACTAGGAAAAGGGGAGGGATTCCAGACCGACTTGATGGCGGCATCCTCGTTCTGGCGCCTCTCGAGTCGGTTCAATCGATCGGCATGGCTGGCCTGGACGATCTGGACCTGCTTCACTTCCATCTGGACATTATGAAGTTCTTGGTGGAGAGGCGTGAAACGAGGATCCATGCCAAAACGGCTTGACCGCGGTGTGTCAGTCGGGATGATTGTCGTCCGACAAGAGTTGACTAGGGCAGTCGGCAGTTGACAATAGCAGGTGATGTTTTCCTCGGAGCCAGAGGGGGCGAGTGTGGGAGAAGTTGACGGGCTGGAGCTACACTCGAGCCTCTCCCATGCGCAGTCGGTTGTGAAGATGTTCCAGCCTCGAGATCGCCTTGCGTATTTGTTTTGCGACCTCGATCTTGGAGAATCAGATCACTAACACGTCCACCTCCCACATCGCACGCAAAGACCGAAGGGTCTTCCTGCGATGTCGCGTGCCCTTCTTCGTCTGTTCAAGTGTCTGGAGAGAGCGGTACGTTGACACGTCGAGGGATGATTTGGGTTCGTGGGTGGTTTCGAGGGGTGAACGGCGCCGGAGGGGAACGATCAAAAGGTTTTGTGATTGAGTGTCGTCGCTATTGATAGATATCTCGAAACCGCCTTGCGTAGGATTAGATGATGGGGCTGGGCCACCAACAGTGGTCAGTCGTCTGTGGCGGGTGATTCACGGCCGGAGGTGCTGACGGTGATCCTTGGGGGCGCCCCTTCGAGATGACCGCAGATTCGCGAGTGTTTCAAGGAGACAAACAATATTTCGAGATACAGAGGGAATGGCCACAGCTTTCTGGCAGTCGAGGGCGCGGATGGAGGAGAGTTTGCTGGGGCAGTGCGGGTTCGGTGATGGCAGTAGGTTCGGCAGGTTTGCAGGAAGGTTCCAAGGTTGATTGAAGATGGGGGGCCAACGCAGGGCTCCAGCTTTCCTTCAAGAGGTGGCGGGCAGGGGCAGCGCTAGACAAGAGCTTTCAATGATGGCAAGGTGAGATTGGTACAGAAGCAGGCAGAGATTGGCCGTGATTTGGATTCGTGTATGGTGATTGACGCAGCGTTGAGGCAGCAGTTCAACTTGGGAGTTGAATGTTGAAAAGGCGAAGTTTGGAGGCGACGGGGAACCTATCAACTGGCAGATCCCAGCACCGGTGACGAACAATGTCCCGACCAGGTCGCGAATCCTTGCTAAGAGTGCAAGCCACTTTCCATTTCCATTTCCAGCAGGATTATGTAAGCCACCCATGCTGTTGCGCCTTCCATTTGTCGCATCGTTCACAAGGTTTGGACGACAGTCTGAAGTTGAGACGATGTGAGGGGAAGAGGAGTAGGGGCATGGAAACAGAGGGACTTGTCGGTACAAAGTACTCAAGCAGAGAAGGAATTCACAAAAGAGAAAGGGAAAATGTGCGTTGCCCTCGGCTTTTTTTTTAGGGGGTAGCGGCCACAAGAGATATCGCAACCTAACCTCTCTTTCGACTCTTTCGAGCAGACTTTCCAGCAATCCCGTTCAAGACTCTTCAGTCTTTTCCATAAAAGATCAATCCAGAGTCTGTTATTCCATAGTCCTACGGTAGGGTATCTCACAGGGAGGCAGAAGGTAGTCACATGGAAACATCTCATCACAATTGAAAGGCGGAAGGGGCGATATACGGGCACCTGGACGAGTCGATTGAAATTATACCGTCTCCGGGGGAAACAAAACTTTTTATCTCAAGTTGCCTCATATTTTCTCGAGCCAGGGCGGGTGGGCTGAGACGGCCCGGTTCGTCTGCCGGCAACTTGGCCTGAGAAGGTTTTCTAAAACTCCTTGCAAGTCTTCTACTCCTTCTTTCCTCAATATAAGATAATCTAGCATGATTCAATCTAAGCCGATGCGAATCTGGAGCTTAGAAATAAACTTGCACGATCCTCCTCTATACTCTATCCACCAGAAACTATCTCTTGCTTACACATCTATTTCTACCCCTTCAACCACCCCGCCTCCTTCCACTCAGGCCATACATATCCCTCAGTCCCCTCCGCTGGAACCTCAATCTCTCCCTGCACCAGCCCCCAAAGCACTCTATACGCCTCACCACTCATATGCAACCCATCCGGCAGCAACTGTTCCAGATACCCCCTTTTCCCGCTCTCCAAACTACCCAACACCCCCTTGCTCGCATCCCACCCCTCCGTCTTCTGAACCGCAACATCCATCAGTGCCTTCTGCAAATCGATCAACACCGTCCCGGGCACAGAAGCCGCGACGTCCCGCGCGGCCTGTGAGTAGGATGCGGAGCGTGTGCTCTCGCGCTGATTCTGGCCGTACTTGGCCGTGTCCAGCTCCGTGGTGCGAATCTCGTCGAGCGGCGGGGGCGTGATGAGGAGGATCTTTGGGGACTGGGCGGTGATGTTGGGGTGGGTGATGATTCGGGTCAGGTTCTTTGTGTATTGCTCGAGTGGCAGGCCTTGGTTGTTCACCTTCTGGGGAAGGGCTGCGTCGTTGGCGCCGAGGAGGACGAGCTGGGCAATGTCAGTGAGAGAGGATTGGCGGGGCGCGAACGGGAATGGATAATGGGACGCGGAGGCTTGAGAGAGGGAGGGAGAGGGGGCCTTCTATCGCCAACCTTCTCTCGTCTTGAAGCCTCAGGAAGTAGGACTCACCAGATACTTCAGCTTGGGACCACCAGCCTCCGGCTTTGGGAAGACCTGCTCCAGGATCCTCAGAGTCTGAGAGGTATTATATCCTGAGAAGCCACGATTCACAACATCGTAGCGCCTAGAGCAGTCTGGTGGATAGCAAAAGCCTCAGCGTCGAACTCCTCCCCAGAAGCGGCGGATGTGGTTCCCAGTACTCACGCTTTTGAATAGCCGCGAAGAACGAGAAGCCATCTTGCATATCTACACATCCTTCAAACAGAGAGTCCCCGAAGAGGACAACCTGTGGATATGGGGCCTAGCGCAGAATTGTAAATCTCATGCTGTCTAAAGAGAACTTGGGCGAGAGCGCTCTTACTGCCATGACTGAGAGGTAGACCGGATCGATAATGGCAAGACCAAAAGCTCGAGGCTTCCAGCGACCACTTTGATACAAATGATACTCGCTGTGAAGTAAGAGAAAGAGGACTCAACTTGACAGCGGATATCGTATATTATATCAAAAGAGCAATTGGACACGGTGAGTACCTACCCTCACGACAGCACGAACCTTAGTTGCGTGAGGGAAGTTTGACCCCACTCGCTCGCGGGCGAACGCCCGAGATCTCGGCCCGGCTTCTCTTTTCCGCGGGCTCTGGACATGCTCACCACGCCCTAATTACGGCATGGAACGCGTGAGACAGAAGCTTCTGTTGTGGTCATCTATTTCGCATTGATTGGGGGTATCTAGATTCTGTGTATCTCTCCAGGAAGACGTGTGATGAATCTACACGTTGCTTGCACGGAAACTAGCAGCATGTGCTGTTCGACCCGAGCCAGCTGGAACAGCTCGAACCTTGACTGGCCTATGACGGCCATAGATCAGGTCGGAGAAGTCATGTGTATTTGATCAGTTGGATTTGGTTTTCTCACATGAGCTTCTTTATTTGAAATCCTAAACATGTCCTCAAAGCGAACATGCCGCGGTGAGATGGGATGTCGTCAGGTTTGGCTCGTTCCCGAAATCCTCGGCGTCCGCCGCTATCTTCAACGCCGGAGCGCCGGGCCATCTATGCGGTCACGCCCCGACCCCTTGATCTTCTCTCGCTTCATGAGTCGAGAATTCTCCAGGACGAGGTTCTCGAAGCATGTGCAACTTCTGGAAAGATTTGGCTGCCTTTATGAAATGGGCGAGCTAGAATTCAAGTGCGGGAGCACGGCGCCTTAAACGCCTTCGCACGGGCGCACGGACCACCTGCACGTTGAACTTGAGCTCGCAAGGTGGTTTCCCACTGCAGGGTTTCTTGCCCACTCACCCACAACCACATATCCTGAAAGACCAAAATGGCGAGCTGGGAGAGATTTGTTTCTGCGCTATTCGATTGGAGCCCGGCCCAATGGGTCCAGGCGCTTTTCTTGCTCACTTCATGCTTCATTCTCGCGATCAGCGTCGCGCCAGCGGCAGAGCGGAAGCTTCTGCTCAACTACGGTCCCCGAAGAAGCCACGACGCACCAACCAACGAGGACAAGACAGCTGAAAAGGCTGCACCCGAGGACGTTCTTGTGCAAGCCGTAAGGAAGCTCACCTCCCTAGGCCAAGTGCCTCACTCGTGGTTCTTCACGTACTACGCCTTCTACATCCTCTGCGCTGAGTCCTGGGCAGCGCAATATTTCCTGCACGGCCCCAATTTATTGGGATTTCTCGCAAGTCGGCAGGCTGCACTCGCCCCGGATGCTCCTACCATGGCGGGCAGCCAGGTAGTCATCATTTGGACCATGATGTTTCTCCAGGCTGGCAGGAGGCTGTACGAGTGCTTCATGGTGATGAAGCCATCCAAATCGACCATGTGGTTCGTGCATTGGGTTATGGGCTTGGGATTCTACTTGGGCGTCAGTGTGGCCATCTGGGTCGAGGGATCCGGTACGTCTTCCTTGGGGTTCTCTTCAAAAATGCTTGCTAAATTCCGCGGCAGTCGCCATTTTGCAAAACCAGCTGCCTGGAAGCCTGACGGCAGATGTTCAGTTCAAGGCAGCTATCGCATTGCCGCTGTTTCTGTACGGCTGGGTCATGCAGCACCAATGCCACAAACAGCTCGCGGGCCTCAAGAAGTACTCGCTGCCCGACTCCGGCATGTTTGGTTATCTCATCTGTCCACATTACACCTGCGAGTGCTTAGTGTATCTCTCATTGGCAGTTGCTGGGGCCCCGGCGGGACAGTGGTGTAACAGGACACTGTTGTCCGTGCTGACGTTCGTGGCTGTGAATCTCGGTGTTACTGCGTATGGAACGAGGAACTGGTATGTTCAGAAGTTCGGACCGCAGAAGGTGGTCGGGAAGTGGATTATGATCCCCTTTGTATACTGAGATGGTTCGTTGCAAGCCGACCCGTTTCAGCGCTTGAGGAATTTCTCAAGGTTATTGCCCAGTTTCGAGACTTTCAATACGTCGCGATAAGTGAGACTCGTCCGGGTCGACCGCTGATTCTGGCCGTTGGTGAAGATCTCCGGTGCGCGCAACATGTCCCAGTTGACGACGGTCTCCGCTGAAAGATCCATATCTTCCTCGACATCTGCGATGCCATGCAGATATTCCGTGTAGATATTGTCAGTCGAGATGAGTAGGCTTCGAGGCTCTTGGAGGATTCTGTAGACCGGCTCTGGGTTCAACACCCCGTCTTCTTTGCTCTGGTAAATATTGAGACAGAGACTGGCTCCCAGACTGACGGTGCAGACAATAGGATGATAGGCGGCACCGTCCTTGTGAGGCATAATCCCGACGCCGGGAGGGTACTCGTTGATCAAGACATGGTTCGGACGCGTGTGCGGGCTGGCGGTGAAGAGATGGGTGGAGGGGTCATCGGTAAACACAGGAATCGATAGTAGTCGCGAGACAACGGGCTCGTTCAGCCAGGCAGGGAGAGAGGCATCAAGGAGTCTGTTTTGGACGAGATCGGATGGCCAGGTCTGTAGTCTTCGGTGCGAGAGTTGCTTCCACCGCGGTTTAGGCGCACTGGCGATCTGGGTGACTGTGAGCCCTTCGAATCTCGCCCCAAACACTGGTACAGGTCCTCTCGAGGCTCGGGTTGGCAGACGCACCTTGTCCAGGATGATCTTTTCCTCCTCTTGACTGATGAAATCAGGGATATAGTAGGCTGTGGCCGGAAGGCGAGTGATTCTGGCGTGGTCGAGGGCGTCGGGGAGTGTGACCCCTGCGGGTAGGACTGCACGGTCCATGAAGAGAGAGTGGCGGAGGCGGAGGAGGGACAGCGGACGCAGGCAGGCAGGCAGGCTGGCAGGCTGACAAGGCAACCCGGAGATGCAGGCTGACGGCGAAGGTGGGTAGAGTTCGAGATCGCCCCGACGGAGCAGTCACGGGGGCTCGTTTGAATCTTGATAAGAAGCACTGCGGATGTTCAACCTTATCCGTGCTTGGCAGGATGGACGAGCGGGACCCTTCTGAGCATCGGAAGGATCCGTTTGCGTCCTGTCGAAATCAAATCCACATGCTGCAGCTGGTGATGAAGCGGACGGTGTCGGAGGTCATGTACAGGCAAAAGGAAAGGCTGTGGAGACGGGAAGAGTGGAAGATGAGATGAGAGGATAACCTGGAACAGCTGGCAGGCCATGTAACCTTGCAGTAGTTTCGGGGCGTCGTGGGGGTGGGGCGTAATCAATGTGAAGGTTGGTGACGGTCTAACAGTCTGGCCAACACAAGGAGCCCCAGATCCGCCAAGGCTTGCGGATATGGCTGCCAATCAGGCTGTCAGGCAGCCAAAGGGTTGAGGAGCATCAAAGTGAAGACGAAGTCATGGCACCCGGAATACGGATTTCGAGTCAGAGTGTTTTCTTGACATGCTGTTTGACACAAAAAGAAGGTTCATCAGTGCTATTGCAAGTACTGGATGAAAAGAAAGATAAAGAGGGAGAAAATAAACCAGATGAAAAATTGGCGACTCCTGGTCCCAGTGTCTGTTCGGTTCCCTTCTCTAGGTGCTATGGCCAACTTTATTATCTACCTAGGTAGCATGTGCGGGATTTGTACAGGCGCCAAAGGATGTACTTGGTATCAGGCCGAATAAACGATCCCCAAGACAGGTACCTCGCCAAGACGCTGATGCTTGTGCTATACCGTTTACGGCATAGCTACCACCTCTAGGTCCACAGATACAAGTCTATTCGAGTGGAGTCTTCAGTGCATTGGCCGTTGAATACCTAACTAGGAGCCTGTTTATTACCCCTCCCACTAAGTAGCGACCGACGGTTCCGAGGCTGTTAAATAATCTGCCGTGCGCTATGAATAAGAGGGCAACGATCCCGCTACAAGTTCCGGTCAAGAGCGACAGGGCTAAACAAGAGTCCTTTCTAGAACGACGTCGGCACGGACTCATAGAGCGGCTGGCGGTGGGAAAGGCGCTGTGTATATTAAGCTCCACGTGGCGAGCGTCGTCTGTCTGTCGGAGTCTCCCTCAGAGCGTCCGAAAAAACCGGACACTCCTTGTTTCTTACCTTTGTCGACATGGAGATAGCATTGGCGCGGTCCGTGGCCGTGGCGCGATACTGGAACGATTAACAACACGAGTGTGTTGACAGTGTGTTGACAAAGTCGAAACAGTCAGCCAGCCTTGCGATGCCGCGTCTCGACACTGAGTCGACGTCGACATGCACGTCGGCATCGGCTTCGGCATCGGCTTCGGCTTCGGCATCAGCATCAACATGTCGACTGGTGCAGTGAAGGGTTGAGAGTGCGTTGGTGTGCTTCCTCCCTCCCGAGGTGTGCCGTGGAAAGAAGGCCGAGGCAAAGGCTGACAGTCATACGTTGGATAGTCTCTCTCAGTCTCAGTCTCAGGTCTGTGTCTCTCTCTGTCTGTCTGTCTCAGTGTCTCAGTCTCAGTCTCAGTCTCACAGTGGCTGCAGGGCTCCACTGCTGAAGTGGGCTCGAAACTGGAAAGTTGGAAAGTCTAGAACTGCACATCTGGCCTTTGGCGCCTGCCCCAGATGGCTCCAGCCTGGGCCAATCATCAGCAGTGGCGATCATAGCAACTTCCTGGTTGCGCAGGGGGATGGCGCCGTACCCGCTTGGTCTGCAGGGATACCTGGGACAACAGCCAGGATTTGATGGAAGGGCAGGAGAAGGCCCGCGGGCAGACCTGGCAGAAAGGCAGAAGAGCGGGAGTGCAAAGTCTGGTGTGTCCTCTACTGGCTGCTGACTGCTGGCTGCCTGGTCTCCTGCTCTTGTCTGATTCCTTTCCCTTTCCCTAGCTGCCTACCTAGGTACCGTGGTATCTATCTACCTGTACTCCGTAGAGAGGATTACGAATTCACGCCACGCTAGAGAGAAGAACACCTGGACCGATTTCCAAATTCCCCTACTTCGCATTCCTAGTCTCGTTCAACTCACACTCACGTCTCACGTCCACGCCTACGTCCACGCCTACGCCCACACCCACGCCCACGCTCACGCTTCCGCTCACTGCCGCACCCAACCACGGACTACCCACGACGGATTATCCACGACGGTCTTGGATCTCCGCATACCATCTACACGGCACCTTTGTGGCTTCGCGTGTTCTTCTGGACAATTTTTTGCCGAGTCTCGACCAGCATCGTCGCTACGCTGTCCCGCCCGTCTACTCGCTTGTACTGATCACCAGCCTGCCAGAAGGGGTCGAGAACGGATTCTCCTCGACGCGGTTCCTCCTCACATGTTCAACGGCAGTTGCACTCTGTCAAACTCGGCCAGAAGGCACTCGAAGATGCCCTACGTCTGTTCTATTTAAATGATATGGATGCGCAGAATGCTGCCGAGTCCATCGCAACGAAGCCATCTGCTTCTTCCGCGCCTACCAACTTCACCGCCTCTTTTTCAACTTCCACCCACGGCGATGCCGCAAAGCACGACAAGTCCAAGATATCCTCATCCGCCGCGCCCTCCATGAACAACCACCCCGTCTCGGCCTCAGCATCAGCCTCAGCCTCAGCCTCAGTTCCAGCCCCTGTTTTCTCCACGCCGGGAAAGCAGAAGGGAAACGATCCCAAAAGTACCGTTGTCGCCTCCCATCAACATGGCCAGGACGACGACGCTGCCGCTGCTGCTGACAACAACTCGGAGGCCGAGACCATTGTTCTCTCGGGCAAAGATGGCTCTCCTGTCAAATCCCGCAAGGTCATCAAACGTGAGGACAATAGTGACGATGAAAGGAAAAGTCGGACGTCTCAAGTTCCGGCGAAACGCAAGGTGACCGACACCAAGGCCGAATTCAGCGGTCTGCGAGAAGGAACCCATGGTATCAGTACCAGCAGCCTTCCCACGGATCCTGCGAAACGGAAACGACTGGTGGATCAGCCTCAAAGTAAGGACTCGAGTGCGCTGAGTTCGGCACCTGGATCTCCTCTCCAACACTCCCGTCGACGCTCTGCTGATGGCCGTACAGAGTCCGACTTGGATTCCGTCCATGCCAAATCCGCAAAGTCTTCCAAACCTGCCACCAAAGACTCCAAAGAGAAGGAACAGAGAGACAGGGACAGGGACAGGGATAAGGACGGCGCGAAAATCAAGTCTGCCGACAGAGTCGTCTCCCACAAGCGAAAAGTGCCAAGGACCGAATCTGATGACGAGGCCGACCACGACACCCACAAAGCGCGTCGCCAACGGACCTCTGCCTCGATTGACGCGTCGTCTTCGTCTCATCGACCACCTCACAAAGAACGCGACCATCCCAAACTCAGTGCATCCAAAACCCGCCACGAAACCCCTTCACGTCACCGATCAACATCCCCACACCCTCGCACCCACAGGCGCAGCGCATCCACCCAAGTCGTGTCGCACTCTTCCAGTGGCCTCAGCCACAAAAAGAAACGGATTCCTCCCCCTCTCTCGACGGACTACCACTCCGACGAATCCTCTGCGAGCGGCAGCCCGCACATTCGAAGTTCGACGGCACGTGGTCTGGCGACGCCAGCGACCGCCGAGTCCATGATGTCCTCCGCCGCCAAGAATCCTGCTCACAAAAAGCACATCGACGCCCACGGCCAAACACAACTTGCGAAGGCGTGCTCAAGGGGCGAGTACGAAAACGTCAAGAAGAGGCTTGCCGACCGACCACAGGATCTGAATTTTCCTGACTACGCGGGCAACACGCCATTGCAGAGCGCGGCAATCCATGGCTACGACGATATCGTGAGGCTGCTCATCGAAAGGGGTTGCGACATCGACTGCATGAACCACGATAAGGATACCCCGCTTCTGGATGCCGTCGAGAACGGCCATCTGGAGGTTGTCAAAATCTTGCTGGATGCTGGCGTGAACCCACGCAAAGCCAATGTGAGCGGCCAGGAGCCCTTGGATCTGGTGCACGATGACTTGGAAGATGCCGAAGAAATTCGAGCCGCGCTCATTGAGGCGAGGACAAGAGTGGGTGATCAGCGGAGGACTTCCGAGGAACGCCTCGATGACCAAGATGCACATTCTTCTCACGACGCGGACAGTCCTCGACGGTCACCCAATTTGCCCGAACCAGTCAGCTCGCGGCGAGCGGCTAGTTCCCGCTCTCACAAGCTCTCCAACAAGGTCTTATACATGCCACTCACCATCGATTCGCTGCGTGAAGCGGCAGGCAGAGGTGATGTTGAGACCGTTGAACGGATTCTTCAAATCAAGGACTATGATGATCCCGAGTCAATGGTCGCAGCCGCAAAAGGTGGACACGATACCGTGATGAATCTTCTTCTGGCCATTGGCGGCGCCAACCCAGACCCGCCCCCCGTTCGTTCAGGCAAAGACGAAGACTACTCGACACCAATACTGGCTGCCATTGGCCAAGAGAATGTTAAGGTCATCCACTTGCTACTGGCACAGTCGAACTTTGATCCCACCAAGCGGTTCAAAGGAGATACCTACTACGAGATAGCACGGAAGAGAGCAGGGCCGAACTGGAAAGAAGAAGAGACCATTTTGAAAGACGCATACGATGAATACAGAAAATCTCACCGAGATCCTTCCAAGAAATCGCCAAATCGGAGAGATCTCGAGGCCAAGCGAGGTGGCCGAACGGATGCAAGGGATGAGTCCACCAAATCTTTGAAACGCAAAGCTGTCAGTCCTGGTCGAGAGGGGCAACGCGTGGCTAACAAGGTCAAGTTGGGCGACAAAGAGTACAAAGGCACCAGCTCACAAGCGACAAAATCTGATGATCCCATGTCGCCCAAGCGAGGACCCGGCAGACCGAAGAAAGACGAGCGTGGACTACCAACCATCGCGATCTCGGATGGAGAGACTTCTCCGCGTGCCACCAAAATTCCCAAGTCCAAGCGTGCGGACCCGGACGCTGCGGTCATGTCCTCTGAAGGCGAGGCTAAGCCTCGCCGAAGGCTCGTGTCCGGCAAAGAAGCGAGGGAGTCGAGGGAGAAGATCAGCAGGCGTGCTAGCATGGTGTCCAATTCATCTTCGCTGCGAGAACCCTCCAGCCCCCGCGACACACGTCATGACGAGCCTCCAACGGAGAAATATCACGACCGAGCCAAGGCTCTGAAGAGAGACGAGTCCCGAGACAGGCTTTCCGTCTCTGGCGAGCATTCTGGCAAACGTAGTCGGACCAGTGCCACTCCCGACCACGGTGCTTCCGAAAAGGAGGGTGAGCCTGTCAAGAAGCGGCGGCTGGACATGGACAAGAAAGAGCGATTGGCCAAGTCCAGTTCTTCGCCCGACCGGAGTCGCAAGTCAGCAGCTTCTCGCGACGCTTCTGGTTCATCGAAGCATGATGACAAGCCCGCACGCAAGCACGGTGACCAGGCCGACAAGAGAGAGCCATCCAGACCTCGCAAACCCGACTCGACATCCGAGCAGGCCCGGCGAGAGTCGGGCGTCAAGTCTGCCTCGTCCGACAAGAGCATCCATGTCAATGTCAAGTCTGAGGATTCCGATGTGATGATGCGCGATGCAGACTCAGCCCAGGGCGACGAGAGCAAGGCTCGTGCGAAGGAAGATGACAAGAAGCGCCGTGCCGAGGTCGAGGCCAAGAGGAAGCAGAAAGAGAAAGAAACCGAGGAACGGAAGCAACGGGAAGAAGAACAACGTCGTCAGGCCGAGGCTAAGAGGCAGGAGGAGGAGGAAAAGGAAAAGAAGCGCGCCCAGGAGGAAGAGCGCAGAAGGCAAGAGGAGGAGCGCAAAAAGCAAGAAGATGAGGCACGAAAGAAACGCGAGGCGGAGGAGGCTCAGCAGCGCAAGGCCAAAGAAGAGCAGGAGAAACGCAAGGCCGAGGAGGCGAGGATCCGTCGCGACAAGGAGGAACAGGAGCGCAAGAAAAAGGAAGAGGAAGAGCGCATCCGTAAGGAGAAGGAGGCTGCCGAGGAGGCACGGCGCAAGCATGAGGAGGAGGAGCGCAAGGAGCAAGAGCGGCGAGCCCGTGAAGAGCAGCGGCAACGCAGGATCCGTGAGGAACAGGAACGGAAACGCCTCGATAAACTTCCCGCGTTTCTTCGCTGGCTCGATCGCAGCACCAATGCCAAGACCCCGGAGATGGCCAGCCGGTGGCGCATGCTTCGAGGCGTGCGCTTCGACAGCATCCGACCTGAAACCGCAGGCAGCTCGGAGGGACGTGAGCAATGGGTCTTGAACACCCAGGTTGCTATGCTCCTAGGCGAGAGCGACATTCAGCTGACGCGATTCTCCGGTTGGGATCGTGTGCCTGCTTCCCAGCCCGCGAAGTATCTGGTCATGGGACTGGCCAGGCCCAAGCCTGCTCTGACTGTCCGAGATGATTGGGATCTTGGCAGACAACTTCCCGGCTACTATTTCGGCAAAGAGCCGGACCAATTGACAAATCAGGAGAAGCGTCAACTTGAGGAGGAGTCGAAGGCTAAGTTCCTTGCTCTGGACTTGTTCTTTGTCAAACTCTCTGACCTGATGTTTGCCATCCCCAACATCCCTCACCTGCGCAATCTCGAGATCGTGGTGACGTACCACGAAATTGCCGAGACTCTGGAACAGCACGAGGACGGCGACTATCCTTCACGCTGGAAAGATGACCCTGATGCAGCACGCTATATGGGATACTGCCCCAGGAACAAATATTATATCAACGGGCTTCTGGTGCGGGAGGGCCAGGTCGACGTCAACTCGGCCAGCTACACGCCTTGGCCAGAGAACCGCGTGCCCCGGTACGGCCTGACTGCTGTTCCTCCCACGGATCCAAACTATGCTCGTCTGGCCAAGGAACAAGGTCTCGAGCATCTCCTGTCAGGTCTGCGCACACCACCCATGACGATCGCTGCGCAGACTTCTCCTAATCGCCTGTTTTCCCAACGCGCCTTCGATGATCTTTCGCCCCCTCAGTCTGAGTCTACCGCGACCGCAAATGGTGATGGTCATCACCAGCCGCGCTCCTCGACTTCTTCAACCGCGGAACAGGATAGACCGCTTGTCAATGGCAACACGGATCCGGTCCCTGTTGCGAATGGTGCGAACAACAACATTTGAGCCCATCATCACATCGTCTGCTTACTGGGCCTTATGACCTAGCACAGAAGACTACTTCAACATATTCCAACACCAGTGTTGTACCAAATCCAACAACCCGACAAAAGGAGTACAGAATGGCTCTCATCCTGCAACAGCTGTAAAGTTCAGGGGATTCAGGAGACTCTTGGTTAGCCTGAGCACAGTCCTCACTCTGGTGTGTTTTGGATGACTGCTCATCTGGCTAGATTTGGGTGGCAGACTTTATTGCTGCCTTTGCTGGATTTTGGATGCAGGAACATGAGCCTCATGACTCCCCTGGCAGCCGTCGAGGGGCTCTGTTCAACTTGGGTCAGACTTCAGAGCCTACATATGTAGGCTTTTGATTTGTGAGGACACTGCCTCCAACAACTCTGGTGCATGTCAGGGCATAGGGAGGAGTCATAACGACTAGCACCTGTAGCATATACCTATAGGTAGTAGTGAAATTGTGAACATCGAGGTTAGGATTGAGACCCAACGGCCCTTTTTTCATGGTAAGCTGCCTACTTGCATGTATTTCTATACCATAAGGTTTGAACACATCATTTACATAAGCTTTCCTACAGAGTGTGAAAGCCAAACTCGATGGCCCGAACCACAAGCAAATAGGAGGACCTTGAGACATGCTTTTGAAAGGTAGGTCGACACCTTTTTATTCACAGCCTTATGCAACCTTGCTTGTCTAGCACCTTTTTGCGCCCTTCGGCAACCTGCTTATGCAGCTGTGTGCCACAAGTACCCTGTGGATTCCACTCTTTCCACCCCTTTTGAACCTTTCGTGCAACTCTTTATCCATACTCGACTCACCACCCACCCTGCATTGCACCCTTCAACGAGCCTGTTTTGTGCAACCTGATACTGTATTTCCGCCTGTTCCACCCTTTTTTGGACCCTTCTTGTGTAACTGATGACGCCACTTGCGCCTTCCACTTTGTCTTGCACCCTTTTCCCACCCTTTGCACCCTATTTTGCATCCTTCCATCTTTTGATTCTTTGGGTATATAAGGAGGCTGCCCCCTCCCCCCCCTAGAAGTATAAAAGACGAGTCAGACTCTGGTTATCGCTCTTCCCGATCTATTCAAGTATCCATGGATGTAAGAGTTGGTCTAGGCTGAGATGAGTCTTGAGGTAGCCACTATAGGTGCAGTGCAGTCCATGTAATTTCTGAAGGTAAGATGCTTGTTCAGCTTACCTGGGCTACAGAGCTTTGCTGCCTAGGTGCCCATGGCTGGGCTGGGTAACTCAGGTAGGTAGTCAGCCTAAGACAGCTGGAGGTTCACAACTTGAGCAACACTGTCCACAACATGCAATTTTTCAAGGATGTTGGCCTCCTTGTGACATCTCGGACAAGCTCGTGTCCGATGAAATCAATCGGACCTTTCTAGGTGGTGGTGCTGGTGATGTGCGCTATCAAACTGGTGTTTGGAGCCCCATAAGTTCCGATAGGTAGATGTGTTCCGAAGGAGGATAGTCAGTCCCCTATTGCATGACAACAAACTCCGATGCCTTTTGCGCAACGGGGTCCCGACCGTTGAGTTCTGACCGAGATTCGTTTGAGGAGTTTAGAAGGCATCATGGCGGTCAGCTGGATTGATGTCAAGGCACGAGGGGTTCGAGTTTAGATGTATTGCACATTAGGTATCTTCAGTATGGCTACAAAGGGGAGTCCCATTTGACCATCCATGATTGTGGGCGATCTTGCTTGTGTACCTAACAACTCACCGCATTCATAGTATCACGTCAAAGAATGTGTTCTATTAAGTAGACATATGATGCCAATTACTTGGTACTTATGCAACTAGTTGATAATAAGCGCAATATTAGGAAACGTATTTAAGGCAGTCTCATAGTTGTTTAAGTGGTTGTTGTTTTTTAAGCTGTTAATATAGCTATAAAAGCTGTAATAGTTTCCTTCATATAATGGAGAATGTTCGAAAGCCTAGCATCCAAGATCACGCAGTGCCGTTAACAGTGAGAGATCAAAACAATGATTTATAGTTGTTTAACGACTTAAAGTAAAGAGTTGCTTTTATAAGCAACCTTTATAGAAGGAAAATCGATAGTTATAATAAAGAGAAGAAGCAGAGTATCTATAATAAGAGGGCTAGTTATCTCGAGAAAGAAATACCTAAGGCTTAGTAAAGCAACAGCTTAGGAAACATTGTTTAAGGGTAATATAATTAGAGGCTATTATGGCTCAGAGTAGGGCTTTATCGGAACCCATAGTAGTAGCAGGAGCAACTGCATGCATGATGGAAGTGTTTACCTAGGTATAGCTAGATCTCACTGTCCAAGGCTGAGACTTGGATTTACCTTTTCATCAATTATACCTAATACTCCCACAGACCTCAAATACTACAGCATTGCTCTAATAAGAAGGATTTAAATTAAACTCTGTTCAGCCTTACCTAAGCTAAAGAAAGGTAAAGTGGAGAAACTCTTATTCTCATTTGCGTTCATCCGTTCGTGTGGGTGCATTGCTTAGCGCGGTATGTTTCTGAAAATCAGCATAATTCAACATAACAACCGCAACTAAGCTATAACTAGGGCTTCCCAGTGCCCTTGAAATATCTGGAATTATTCTTCTATATAGCAGCTATACTAGGATATAAAAAAAAATCATTCCTAGGCCTTTGTTCAGCTATCTAGCTGCTGCTAAGGGCATATAGAGTACGTCTGCACTTGCCGGCCGCTTGCCGGAAGTTATGCCTCGGCTTAAATCAAATTTGAATGCCAGCATCAGCGCTAGCAGTACTTCAGCGCCAGCCAGACAGCTGATTAGAGGCCTAGGAATAGATTTTTTTTTCATATCCTAGTATAGCTTATATATAGAAGATTAAGTTTAGATATTTCGAGGACTTTAGAAAGCCTTGGTTGTGGTTATTCTGTTGAATTTAGCTGATTTGGTGTTGCAGAGTTACATCCGTGTTACAAAAACATACCGCGCCAAGCAATGGACCCACACGAACGGATGAACGCAAAATGAGAATATCGGCCGTTAGTTTCTCGCTCCTCGGCTTCGCGCCAACAATACTACTGCAATGACGCAAGAAGACGACCGAGCTTTGGGTCACCCGGAGTACTGGGATTCACGATATGCTGTTGGAGACGGGACGAAACCAACCCACGAATGGTTTCGTTCCTTTGCCGAGCTGGAGCCCTTTTTCAGGCGGAACCTCCTCGAGGCCGACGGTTTCAAGCCGGAGAACAACCTTTTGATCCTTCACCTGGGATCTGGAGATAGTGTATGCTATCGAATCTTTTTCTATCTCGTCTTGTGCAGCTTCTTATGGTCTGCCTGGAGAGTGTGGGCTTCACAATTTTTTATTTCTTAGTCTTTTTTTACTAACAGACGCGCTGCTCCCTAGCTGCTCCCCATCAAACTCGAGTCGCTTGGCTATAAACGCCAGCTATGTGTCGACTTCTCACCCACCGTTATCAATCTTATGTCAAATCGGTACTCGGAGATCAAGAGCATAGAATGGGCCCAAGTCGACGTGCGCAACATGGTCAATCTGGCCGACCGTTCGGTCGACGTTGCGTTTGATAAGGGGACTCTGGACGCCATGATTTACGGCAGCCCCTGGAACCCGCCTGACGAGGTTAAGGATAACATAAGTAGATATATGAAGGAGGTCAGTCCAGAAATCATGCTTCGAGGACCGCACCCGGCTCTGGCGACCCACTTACTAACAGGCTATCAAGGTCCATCGCACTATGAAGGATAATGGTCTGTTTCTGTATGTCACCTTCAGACAGGCACACTTTATTAAGCCGCTCCTGGACCCAGACGGCCGTCTCTGGGATATGGAGATGCAAGTCCTGGGCGAGAGGGGGTCTTTCGATTACTATGGATACGTCATTAAAAAGCGCCTTGGTGCCGACACAATAGTCTAGGCTTTCAAGGTCTGGGTGCTGAGCATCGTGTCGAAGATCGATGGGCTGATTGCAGGGCGGGAGGCGATGGCCTCGGCTAGGAGGAAGAAGACAAAGTCTTACAGGCATATATAGCGGCGTTGCCAATAGTTCCGCCGCGTACACGTACACTTGGTCCTTTTGCGGAATACGAAGTTGTGATTACCCAGCATCTCACCCCGCCCCCTCCCCCGCCCTGTTTTTTAAGGGGATGACTCTCAATCATACCCACTATTCGCTAGCTTGTAGAAGCCATATGAGGACTTGAGCAACGGTGTCCAAAGGCAATAACTTAGTTAGGAACTAAGGCTATGTGGCAGCCAAGGAGATACGGTCTCAAACAGAGATGGAGGGCTATATAAGAAGGAGAAGGAGGAAGATTCGGTGGGTTATAAGAGCAAGCTGAACAGCGCAATCATTACGGTCTTGTCACGGATCGCACTTGGGGGTAAGTAGACAGACTTCTCATCTGTACAATACATATACGTGGAGGAGGTGGATGCCGTGACATCAAACGTGTCTAGTTCAACATCCCTTCTTTTTTTCAGCCTGTTTGGCTGCTACTGAGCGTGTAACCAGAGTAGAATGCGCCGTGGCCCCCGCCCCTGGCTGGGCGTTTAGGTCCCTGGCCCCTGCGGGGAGCAAGCTCGTGAGGTGTCCGAAGGGCCAGAAATCATCCAGGCAGTCGCTGATCCGGATCTGCGGGGGCGGGGGCCGCCTGTGCTCTGAGCTGGCAGAAGTTGACCCCGACGATGACCCGGGCCGGCGTGAGTCGGTGGTGGTGGTGGGAGTTGCGATTGAGGTTGGGGTCTTCTTGACTGACCCTGGAGCAGTGGCAATGGTTCTCGTGGACTTGGATGCAGGGGGCTTCGCTTCGGCGGCACTGCCTCCTGGCTTGTTCGGTGAGGCAGGTGACGAAGGCTGTTTGTTGGCAGGTAGTACAGACGTGGGTGCTGTTTGGGGAATCATACTGTTTCAGTACTGTCGGGTCTCTACGGAAATCTCTTGAGTTTACACGATATTTTTGATATGAAAATCAGCATGTAAGAAGGATATGCTGAGTAGGGTGGTGCTTTGATCTTGAGGAATGCGCTCAAAAGTAATGACTCTGGAGGCTGGATTGCACCACTGAAGCCAAGGCAACATCAATCGTATGTTATCGTGTAATGTGAATCGGTGTTCCGTGGAAGAATTCTTGACAGACAAAACACATTTGTGCCACTGAGAAGGATTATCGGGTCCTACTCTTCTTAGTTCGAGTCCCAATATCAAATTGTACCTATTTTGGACTGTGGCACAGAACATGGTCTACAATCAAGACAACCACCTGGTTGTGCGGCCTCGCATCGCGACGGCAGTTGATCGAAGGGTAGATTCTCTATCGCATTACACTATTTCCCAGCCTGACAATACCTGCATGCGATATCCATGCGCGCGGTTACACGACAGGGGAGATGGTATGTCTCCGCGATGAATAACTCTGGAGCTCAGAGCCTGTGCTAGACCCTGCTTCGGAAGAGTCGGTACCTCTTTCAACAGCCGAGTCCATGCCCTTCCGTGGCGGTTCCTCTGGTTGTGTCAGGGTCCAGCTTCAGTTCTCGGACGATTTGTTCGTGAAGAGATAGATAGTGCTGTCTCTCGCTATCCTCGTTGAACCTCTGCAGAAGCCATTCCTTTTGAGTCTTGCCATCCTGCCATTCATGAGGGACCCAGCCTCCGAAGTCTTCCCAGAGATACACATCCCAGAAAATTGAGATGGGATTTTCCGGCAGCGATGGGCGGGAGGAGCTTTGCTCGGGAGACGTGTTGTTCATAGTGGCGTGGTTGTAGTCGATGAGCACAACACGCGGCAGAGCTAGTACGCCTGATGTATTCAGTGGTTGGGCGAAGGGATCCGAGTCTTTTGGGACAAGTACGATATTGCGCCCGACAAAGTCCGCTTGGTCAATCCCGGTTTGCAGCTGCCTGACACACCCGTCCATTGCCCGAGCTAATACCTCGAGTCGATATTCTTCCGGGTAATGGAAAGAGTCTAATCCCATATCTCTCTCTTGGTAGTTCTGGATACGAGTATCTCGAATAGTAATCCCGTGAAGCCGCTCTATTAGTATTAATCGGATAGGTCTGGTTTGTGTTATACCGTTGCTTTTAATCGGGAGACGAGAGGTCCAAGACCCGTAGCATTCAGGGGCGAACGAGCCTGTCTGCTTGGTCCTGAGAAGGTGCTCGTAGGCTGTGGCCTCGGTGCTGTAATCCCGGTTGTCCTCGTATATCACATCTCTTGGATAGGGGGCAAGATCCAGCTTGAAATTATAGTATAAAGCGTCATAGATCTTAGCAGTAGCCTGAAAGGGCTGTGCAGCTCCGTTGTCTGTCTGTGGGTGGATAGTACAGCCGACGATTTGAGCACCGCGGGCTGCCCCAATGACAATCGGCGCAGTAATTACCAACTGTGCCGTTTCAGGATTGGCAAGAGGAGCCGTCTCGAGAGGGGGGTTGGCCACGACGGCCTCACTCTGACGAACGCTTCGGAGGTAACCCTCCGGCAGAGACGGCCTTGGCTATAAATTCTTCCTGAGAGAGTCGACGAAAGGAGCCGGGGGCATAAGGCGGTGCATCTGTAGGGCGAGACTAGAGATGTAAGGGAGACTCGGCTTGTCTGGATGCTCGGGAAGGTACTAATACTGCACGGGCTCGGTATCTGAGAGTCTTGGCTGGTTGAGAAAGTCGTTTAGCAAATCCAACATTCCTGGGTCGGGCAGGTTGGTCTCACCAGGTCCGTTGGGTGGTTCTATAGATATGCTGATTTGACTGATGAGGGGGACTCGGAGCATGGGCACTGGGAAGCAACTATCTCGTGACTGAATATGAATTCGTCGAGTGGAAAGACAATGAGAAGGTGCTTACTTGAAAATGTGCCGAGGGTAGCACTGCGGTCCCCGGGCCAGAACCAGAACCTGCTGATGGAGGCAGGAAAGGGTTATAAGTGGAAGATGTGTATATAGTGTACTATGTAGGTGTCACCCAGCTCACCCTACCTGGTTAGCACGGCCTCGCCTCTTCCTTCTCAGCTACTACAGCTTGTCTATATTGGAGTCAATCTTCTACATTTGGGCTAACAGCGAGCGCTATGGGCCTCTCAGGGAGGTGGTCTTTAGGGTCTACGAGGTTGAAGCTGAGATGGTGTCGGCGGGTTCTGCAGCCTGCTCTACGTACCCGCCTAAGTTTGCTATTAAACAAATGTAATCTAAATAGATCGTTAGGCATATAGAGGGCAATAATACCTTGCAGTATACTAGCCAGCACGCGCCGCAGCGTACCAGCAACTGTTGAAATAAGCTAACCTTAGCGCTCCCGACTAAGCTAAGGTCCAAGCAGCTGTAAACTATGCCACTTCCTATAGTTGGACACTATCCAGCTAATAACCATGCTATAAAATAACAATCAAGACTTGCAATAAGATTATCCGGTCGAGGTAGATATCTACCCGATCTAAGTAAATAGAGCTTCTAATCCTAATATGCGGCTTGCGTTGCTTAGGTTCTTGCATAATGCTATTAGCAACACTGCTTGAAACAGCCTCTAAGGCTAATCCAGTAGTATCTAGCGCTTTCAGCTTTAGTTTATAATAAAAGGGGAAGCTAGTATTAATACCTAGAGACTAAGGATGTATAATCTCCTATATTTATTACTAGGAGAGAGAGGGTTAGAAAATTTAGTATTTAATAAAGATAAGTAGTTCTTAATTTTTAAGCTGTTAATATAGCTATAAAAGCTGTAATAGTTTCCTTTATATAATAGAGAATGCTTAAAAGCCTAGCACCTACGATTATATAGTAATGTTAATAGTAAGAGAGCAAAATAATAGCTTTTAATACTTATAAAAAAACTATTATAGGTTTTATAGTTATATTAATAGTCCAAAAATAGTAGCTATTTATAAGCTAAATTTTAGATAGTTTAAAACGTTTTAAGAATTAGAGTAAGAGTTAAGATGAGAGTTAGGGCTTAAAGTTTCTGTTCTATATAACTTGCTAATTTTCAGAGGGGATTTTGAAAATATATTAAGTAATATATAATGAGCTACGTAGTTCTACGTAGTTTATTATAAAATACAATAATCTCTATAGCTTTACACCTACTGTGAATGCGAAAAGTGGGTCTGATGCCAAGTTGACACAACCGAGCTTATGGACGGCCGCAAGACCCTTCAATGCTTCTTCCGTGCCATCACCCACATGAACTCGGCATCAAAGTCTGGGTCACCCTCCTCCAAGTTTCCATCGCCCGCCTGCAACACTTCTACCTGCAACAAGTCGAAACCGACTTCTCTCAGCAGTGCCTGATTCCCTTCTACGTCGAAGCTACTCCAGAACATTCCATATCCTAAGAATTCGCCATGGATTTCCTCCTCGTCGATAGTAGCGAAATTGAAAGCAAATACTCCTCCAGGCTTTAGCCAGCCGTGGATCTTAGTAAGCATCGCCCTGAGCTTGGACCGTGGAAGGTGGAACAGCGTATAGAAGCTGATAGCTCCGTGGAAGCTCTCAGGCTCGAAAGTGAGTGCGGTCATATCGCCCGCCAGTAGCGTAGCAGCCGGGAAGCAGGCCCTAGCTATTTCGATCTGCTTGGTCGAGATGTCGTTGGCGACAACCTGTGCGCCCTGGTCAAGAAGCATCTTCAGGACGGGGACGCCAGGGCCACAGCCAAGCTCCAGAATGGAGGGTGAGGGCGGCAGCTCCTCAAGGAGCTTCTTGGTATATGTTTCTCGTGGTGATTTCTGCTTCTCGACCCACTGCAGGTACCATTCTGTGATGTTGTCGTAGGCGTACTCAACGATGCTTTCAGGTGCATCCGACATTTTGTGGCGGATTACAGCTGAGGTCGCGGAAGTTGTGAATCAGAGATGCCGAAGATTTGATGTGCCCATTTGTTGAACGGTGCTAACTTCAGGGTCGACAATATGCAGTGTCCCATGTATTTGCTGGCTTATGCAAGTGCATCGCATCCCCTGTAAGCGTTACTGGATATGCTTATAGTAGGCAGCTACATTATAAAGTGGGATTGCTACTCCGTACATGATAACAAATAATTCATAGATCATATGCTCTATGTTACAGCTGACTTCCAGCAATCACGGATTCACAGCTAGTTTCCTCTCCCATCTCCTTTTATTTTTTATTTTTTTTATTATTATTTTTATTTTTATTTTTTTTGCCTCTCGCTGCTGGAGACCAGGAGCCTTGATGATGCTACGTAAAATGGAGACGGGAACATGGCTGCCAGCGTGCGTACCAGAGTCCACTCTGGGCTTGTCCGTCCTCCTCATCATGTGCTCGTTTGTACAATCATGAGTATGTGTAATGGGCTGAGCTGTGTCCTAGCCTATCAGTCTGGCTAGCACAATCCTGACGTTCAGGATTGTTACGTACCTTTTGGCTCAGTGGATAAGGTACCTACTGACTCACGTTAGCTGAAGGCCGCAGACAAGCTAGCCAGTCTGGAGCCCTCCGGGCCAACCCTTCATAGTATGTGTCCCACCGATTTTTGCTATTTGTATATTATTTTTTTTGTCTTTCTTTATATTTCCTTGCTTTTTTAATTCTTTATATCTAACGAAAACCTGGGCTAATGAATGACTTACAAACGGTGGGCTACGATACTGCATTGCTTAACGCACTCAACATCCTGCCTGCATATATAGACTACTTCAAACTCAATGCAGCAACGACGGATCTGAATACTGCTTCTATCTCTAGGTAGAATGCTAAAGAGTACTTAAGAATAACCCCTAAACGTTCTAATTGGTAAGTCTAGAACTCTAAGACGAACTAAGTATTATAATTAGATATTATATTATCTAGGTACTTATAAAGTCTATAAATATAAGAGATAGAATATTAGTAAGCTTATCTGCTCTAAAGGTAGCTATAGAAATAAAGTGCCTTATCTTAGTTAAACGGTAGACTACTAAAATAATATATTTATAAGTCCCTTCGTTCTAAAGATAGTCTATTAAGGGGGTATTATAGTGTATTAAGATATTAGACTATACCTTAAAAGCTTAAAAGGTCTTTATAGCAGCTATAAGAAATCTAAAAGGTAATCTAGGCGATATAATACGGATATAGGGTTGATAGGCATATATATATATATTCTTTATAAGCTAAGGCTACTAATAACTATACTAAACTAAGTCTCTAGTCCTTAAACAGCTAAAGTAGCTAGCTAGTATACTATTATAGGTTTAATATATAATCTATAGATATAATTTAATATTTTCTAGTATATAAAGGCAGTCTTCATAATAAATACGGCCTTATACTATACTATAATTAGAGAAGGAGACTTAGAAGATATTTTAGATATATTAAGGCTATTCCCTTATATTCTTATTTTTCAAGGCAGTTAGTATAGTTTAAGCAAGGTTATTAGTTTAATAAACAGTATTAGTAAGCTCGTCTATAAGGCAGTTATTAGTAGGGAGAATAGCTATAATTAGTATTAGTAAGATATAAGAGAGATTATTTAATAGCTTAACTAAGTTATTAATAATAATCTGGTCTAAATAATTTAATAGCAGTATAATAGATTAGTAGTTTCGGATATAGTTATTATCTAGGTTAGTCTTTAGCAGGTTTAGATCCTTTATAAGCTTATCTTCGAAGTTATCCTAGGCTAGATCTTAATTATTAGTATATACTTAAACGTTTGAAATCTAGCTTATTAGCTAAGTGCTATTAACTATTAATATAAAGGGCTAGCTTATAGGTCTTTAGACTAGCTAGCTTATCTGCAGCCTTTAGCTAACGTAAGTTAGCTACCTTATCTTCTAAGCTAAAAGATATATAATAATCTTGAATATTAGGATTATGCTAGCTAGACTAATATAGGCTAGGGCACAGCTTAGCCTATTATAATCAAGGCTATTTAAGCATTATTAATAGCCTAAAGTAGCTAATTAAAATATTAATTAGAGCGTTAGTTAACAACTTAAAAAGAAGAATAATAATAACATTTCTTATTATACTACTATATATATATAGCGCCTAGAAGGCATATAGTCCCCTTATAAATACTCGGCAACTAGAAACCCTTTCTAAATAATTAGGATAAAAACTGCCTAATATTAATTATCTAAGATTCCGGTATTAAACTAAGTCTTACCCTTTAATCTATATTTTATTATATTAATCCAGGAAAAGCTTTAAGCTAGCTAATTAGGCTTCTTTGATTTAGTCTTCTAATCCGCTAACTTCTATTATCTTAGTAGCTAGTTCGTTATATAAGCTCTATTTCGACTCGATATTCCTTAGCTATCCCTTTTTCCAGCTACCCTATTTAAGCTATAATATTCCTTATTCCTAGCCTTATTAACGCTTTAACCTCTCTAAAACCCTTTAGCACTACCTCTACTATATTATAGCTAATTGCCTATAGCTTCCCTTATAGCAGAGATAGCAATTGCTATATTATTTTATTACTATAATTAAGTAGTATTACTCTTTTATACTTATAATTCCTTAGGGTAGGCTACTATAATATAGCGATAATATTGGAAAACACTTTCCGTATGCATATAGGGCGTTCGTCGGGGGTGGTAAAACGAATGAATTCTAAGTTGCACTCCGAAGGAAGGAGACTAAGATCCTTCCTTCTAAGGTCCTTAAAGGCCTTACTTAAGTAGCCCTTCTAGTGCCTAACTAAGCAAATAATTAATAGACCGACAGGCCGATTCGTAAGAACTAAATTTGTTCCAACAGATAACTTATTTTAGCAGAATAACTTATATCTTAGCAAGTTAGCCGCTATAATGCTAAAGGTGCCTAATCCCTAATCGTAACCTGATATAGAGGAGAGAATACGTTAGGGGTTAGATTTTTTCTATTCTATAGGTCGCAAATCCACGAAAAAGAAAAACCAGTAGGCGGGGTAAGACTTAAACTTATAACCTCTGCAAGGCCAGCTATAGTGCATAACTACTGCACTATCCGCTCAGCTTAAAAAGAAGCAGCAATATTATTAGCGAAATCCTTTAAGGATTTACTTATCTTCTTTAAGTTCTCTATATTCTAATTAATATTACTAATCTTTAGGCCTGATATATCTTTAGAGGTAGATATTATAGGGAGGTAAGTAGGTTAGTAGGTAGGTTGCTATTAGCAGGAGTTATAATACTAGGGTCATTATTATAAACGAGAAATAAATAATAAAGGGAGTAAATAATCGTTAATAGACTTTAAGAGTTTCTTAATAAAACTAATTATTCTTATATATACTAGTTACTAAAATAGGGACAACCAGTCTAACGGCTTAAGACTTCTCTTTACTATAGTAAGGAAGTCTAGAAAGCTATTAAAGGTAGTTAATATCTATTTCGAAAGAGTAGATACGAAAGGCAGTAGCAGTAGCTGCCTTATATAAAGACTAGCCTTATTCTGCTACTAGCTGCTAACCGCCTTCTAAATCGGTACTAGTATATAGTTTCTTTATTATGCCTTATTTTATATTTTAGTTAAGTAAACGGCATAGCAGCATCGGATTTAGCTAAAGTAAATCCATATTATTAGCATATTTTTAATATATGGATTTAGCGCTAGTAAGGTTAGTAATAGCTTTACTTTTAAATATCTTAATAGAGTTAATACATAATAAAGATCGATATTATTTGCTAGCGTGAATAGTAGTATATATACGGAGTTGTACTGCGTAGGGCTATTATACTAATAATATATTAAATTAGAAGAGAATAGATAAACCCTTTGATTTCTTCTCTTGAAGGTTATAGAGAAGGCTACTGGTTTGTATAGACAACCGTTCTTACTCCTTTTCCTGTCAGGAATCCTTAATAC
This sequence comes from Juglanconis oblonga, assembly GCA_003012965.1. Taxonomy (NCBI): domain Eukaryota; kingdom Fungi; phylum Ascomycota; class Sordariomycetes; order Diaporthales; family Juglanconidaceae; genus Juglanconis; species Juglanconis oblonga. The sequence goes on along the minus strand of MUZH01003978.1, from coordinate 4,882 downwards.
CGGACCGGTATAAACTGATAAGAAGGATTACAGTGGAGCCTCAGAGGGCTGTTAGTCTTGTATCTTCAATATATAACAGGCAGTGCATCATAGCATTTTTCACTGAAGACTAACACGACTGGCTACTGATGAAGTTAAGGCAACCTGCAGACCACTACGGTTGCACAGTTCAAGCACTTGCATCTCAGCTCGTTCTTGGCAGAGACAGTGTGTCTCGCCCCAGGGTCACACGGAGTATGTATCACAGACCGCCCCATCAGGCAGCTCAGCTGGAGCCTGCTTGCCCAATGCAATAATGAGGGGGCGGTATTGGACTGCTTCCTGATAAAAGACTGGCATATTCCAGTGGGGCTTTGCCCAGTGCCATTTGAACAATTCCACTTCATCATCTGTTCTTGTACCGTCACCAACTAAAGTAACACAACATATTCATGGGGCGTCTGTATGCCGCCGTCTAGGTCTTTGATTACAAATGGCAAACCAACACGACACTGGCGGCCCAGCATTCACCCAAGTCCAACCTATGGACGATGAATCAGAGCCACAAGAGTGCCCCATATTTACAGAGAATGCACAATACCCTATCGAGCATCTCGGCTACAACCATTTCTTACAGTTGGATGACCTAGAAGATAGGCAGAGCACTAGTACGACATCATCCTCAACACCTTCACCCAGAATTACAGACGGCAGACCGGCCTGGACACCGAGACAGCTTCCAAAGCACGATCACTCCTGCATCAAAGGATGGTGGTTTGAGACGACGGTCTTCATCTTCAGCATACTGGGTCAAGTTGCAATAGCCATCATCCTGTCCAAGATAAACGGTGTCTTGTTATCATCATGGACGTTTAGTCTATCTCCAAACACCGTCGTATCTACACTCTCGACTACAGCCAAGGCAGGTATGCTATTAGCAGTTGGTGAATGCATTAGTCAACTCAAGTGGCTTCATATTGAGAGAGTTACGTCTAAGTACGTGCATAATGAGAAATGCAGAGCCATCTCTGCCTGTCTTGGACCAACTTTCGCTAACTTTGAAGCCTCGAAGACCAGAGCACCTACAGGTTTTCGATGAAGCAAGTCGCGGGCCGTTGGGCTCCTTGACTTTTATGTGGCAGGGCAGACGTGGATCACTGGGTTTGATCGCCTATGCTGGATGCGTGTGTACTCTTGTCTCGATCGCCTTGGATCCTTTCGCACAGGAGCTGCTTTTCTTCTCTCTGGAGCGTGTACAGCTTCCGAACATCAACTCGAGCATCACGAGATCGCAGATTTACGACCATGGCTCCCTCGGACTCTCGCAGGCTGGCACAATTGTAGTTCCAGGTGTGTGTCTGATCCCAGGACGGAACTGCTTTTCCCCAGCACTTCCCCCCTGCCCCCTTATTTTTTTGGTGTATGTGCGACTTTTGACAATCCCTGCCTATCTAGTTGCCGCGAGAGAGCCTCTATTGCAACAAGCCGCCGTCTCCGCCTGCTTCGATGTCATCACCGCCGTACCGCTCGTGTGCGGAGGCTCCAACTGTACTTATCCAGATTTCACCTCCTTGGGGATATGCAGCCAGTGCGCCGACGTGACTGCCGACACCAAGACGGCATGCGATACAATAGATGGACAGACTGTAATCTGCAACATTACCACACCAGCCGGCATGGGGCTTACCACGCAGTGGTCTTCCATAGGAGGACTGGCCGGGCAGAAGCCCACGTACACCCAATTCAACACCAACATCTCATCATATGAATCTACTCTGAACCCGAATTCCTCTTGCATACAATGCGGAACTCCCAGATCAGCGGAGGTTCTCCGTCTTGGTATGGTCCGCTTCGGTGATGAAGGATACGACGAACCGCAAGACTGGCAGAACACACTGAAGGCCTATGACTGCTCCTATTCACTCTGTGCTCAATCCTTCGTCAACTGGTCAACAGTCAACGGAGACACCGTGGATGGCCTCAGGAGTCGGTCCGCGCTGAACACGGAGCCCCTGAAGGTCGCATTCTCCTTCGACTTTTCCCCGCAGGACGCCGATTTCCCAGGCGACCAGACCTTCACCATCGCCTACCAGGACCACAGGTTGATCTGGGAGATCCTATCCAGCACCTTCCAGATATCCGACAGCTCCGAGGGCATATTCTCGGGCAATTTCGGAGACTTCATCTTCACCGCCTTGTACGACAGTCCTGATCTCCTCGCGACAATGGAGAGCATCGCCGTCAGCATGTCGAATCGCATGCTCGTCAATCCGAATGCCACCACGGTCTACGGAGATGTCTTTGGGGAGCAGACCTTCATCCGCGTCCAGTGGTGGTGGTTCTCTCCGTCCGTGGTCCTCGAGCTCATAGCGGCGCTTTTTCTGGCCATCACCATCTTACAGACGCACCGGGCTCGACAATACCCGTGGAAGTCGTCGCTGTTGCCGTTGATTTATGGACGCGGCTTGTTGGACACGGAGAAGATCCGAGACGATGGAGATGATGGGGATAGTCTTGAGATGGTTGAGTCGCCTGCGATGGATGTGGAGACCAGGACTAGGAGGACTATGAACACGCAGGGGAGCTGAGTCTGGAGCAACATGCTCTCTATCTTGTCTAGGTGCAGATACATGATATCATGACTTCCATCATCAGAGTTCCTCAGCTTCAGCCAATCCACAGGATTTCAGGATTCCAAGAAATCAAGATTGCATGTCTAGTGCGTAGATTTTGTGTTGAGGTGTCGGATCACGCATCCTTGGTAGACCTCGTTTTCTAGACCGTCTATGGTTCATATTCTAAGGAATTGGTGCTCTCTTTCCTGCGAGTCGGATTGTTGACCGGCAAAATTATGTCCCCACGTTTGTACAACCGCTGGCATCGATGTGCGTTCCTCGTCGACGACTCAGCATTCAAGTTCGCTCGTCTTCGGGTACGCGATCTTGGGAAGTCCCCTCCTGGATTGACTCGTCTGGAATCGCTTCGTCTTGGGGTACTTCGCGCTGAGATGCCTCATCACTGAGTGCTTTCTCGGATGCCTTTGCGGTAGCTTTGTCGATCAGCTCCTTCAACCGACTCATTGCCGCAGGCATATCCTCCTGGTTTAAAGCATCGATGATCTCGTTGGCCGGAACAAACTCGTCCAAGCTCATCATCGATGGTCCTGGTATCTCGGAGTCCCTCTTCACGTGGAATGCATCCACGACATTGATGTTCTGCCAGTCGAGCACGGCGTCCTTTTCGATATCACCCGTTGACGCGGTGAGATCCACGCTCATCCCGTCATTCCCGACACCGCCCAGAAGCTGGGCACAGCGTAAGAAAGCTTTCACGAAGACGCCATCACCCTGGTCTGTTCGCTGCCCCTGTTGCCGCCAGTGGTGCACCAGCAGACGCAGGGCGCCCAGTTCACCCAACAGCGCGACACATAGCTGATCCTTTGTGATAAGACCGAATAGGCACGTTTGCGGCTCTGGAGCGTCCGGACCTCTGCCTGTCAGCAAGGTGAAGATCTGTTGGCGGGTTCCTCTCGCTGTGCCGTGCCCCTGTTGCAACGCAGCCAACACGGCGTGTCCGGTTTGAGAACGTGTGAGGGAGATACCTTCGGCGTGGTGAGCGATGAACCCCATGGACAGGCAGATTTGGAGATACTGCAGGATACAGGATAGCAGACCGAGCTTGGACGACAGTTGCAGGCCGAAGAGGGACATGGATCGGTTGAGCTCTTTGTGGGCGGAGAGGCGTTTGATGGTGACGTTGTTGACGAACTTGAGGATATCCACTAGAGTTGATCGTTGTTCGCCGGACCGCAAAAACTCGAGCAACCGACCGTGAACATGGTCGATAGAGGCGGTGCTGACCTCGATCCCAGACTCCGGACTGTCGATGCGCGAGCAAAGTCTCCTCAGTTGGGCAAGATCTTTGCACTTGTCGATTCCTTGTCTGAATGCTTCCTCGTCGTTGCCACCTGATGGATCACGCTGCGTTGGATCCTTCAATGCCGCGAGGGTCAGCTGCTGTCGGTGGAGCATGAACAGAAGGAGCGTATTGGCATCGGAGCGGAGAGATCGTGGTATGCCACTGCGGTCGAGGTCTGCGTATAATGTGGACCAGCGCCAATTGCCTGTGTCGCATATTTGAGACGGATCGTCTTTGCCAAGTTCCCTGGTAGCCGACCCGGCCATGACGGCCACAGTCATGACATCGTGGTCTGAAAGACGAGATTCAGAGAAGGGAAATCGCGCGACCGCGTCTAATTGTTGCAGGTCCATCTTCATGGTCTGTCTCATGGCTGCGGCATCCCTCCTGACCTCGTCGACGACCGGGTCGTAGCCCCATTTGGATTCCTGGAGGGGACCATCCTTCTCCTCGTCAAAGGGCCGCACGTGAGGGCTGTCCTCGGCGTCGAGATCCAACACCACGTCAGACAGCTCGAAGACGGGGAAGCGCTCCTTGGTCGGCGCCTTCCCCTCGAAGATGGTGGCACCTTGCGGAAACTTGGAGAGAGTCCGCCGCCTTCCGAACTGTCTTCGTTGCTGTCGTTGTTGCAGTTGAGTGAATCCCCGACAGAGGCCAGTAGGGCTCCCGAGCCGCCGCATGTCTCCCTCGCGAGTCCTCCGGTCGTCCTGAGTGGATCACTGAGCGCGACTCATGAGAAGTGGTCCGTGCTAACTTTTGTTGTGAGGAAAGTCGATCCGGATGGCATCTTGCGAGAACAGGGACATCCAGCTGAGCGATGGTTTACTACCAGAGATGCTCGTGGTCATTGATGAATCCTTGAACACGCATGGAAATTTCATGCCAGTGACAGCAGTTGGAGGCAGTTGGAGGCAGTTGGAGGAGCACGAGAGTGACAGGGACTTGGTCACTAGCCACATATACAAGTGTGGCGGTGCCCCTACCC